>CATIWF010005463.1:0-29145 GCA_949630135.1 Balakata baccata | reverse complement strand
ACTCACATCACTATCAACACTTCAAAAAACAATTCCAGACCTTTTGATTCTTACTTGTACGACCATTTTCTTTAAAATCGCATGAGGAATGCTTCGGTTTTGCTTTCACAAATAGAGATGGTGTCTCACTGTCTGCGTCTCTTGTAGGGATTTGAAAGTGGGGTCTCGATGTTTGCTTCTCAATGTCGCTTTCAGAGAATAAGATAGATTTCAACTTTTGTCTTTTTTCCTTGGCCAAAACGTACTATTCCGACATGTTAGCTTTTTTTTTTTTTCATTTTTAATCCACATAGGACGTGAGCCACCACATTTAGGCGGTGGATGATATTATTGAAACAAAAAAACTACTTCATGTATTTTAGTGCAAATTTTTTTAGTTTGTGTTACAATTGTTAAAAGGCTAAAAGTCTGGAGGTTTTTTTCGGTATATATATATATATAAACAAATAACTAATATTAAAAAGAAAAAAAAAATAATTTGATAAAAAAATATTAGAAATGTACGGTAAAAAAAATATAATAGACAAGATAATTTGTATATAGTAAATAAATTAACAACTTAATAGGTAAGATAATTAATGAACCAGATAATTTGATATGATTTTTTATATATAGTATGATATAATAATCAAATATAATTAATAACTATTAGTATTTAAATTAAATGTGACTTAATTATATGATAATTAAAAATAACTAAAATTAATTTGTTTGATAATATGATGATGATGATGATTATTATTATTATTATTATTATTATTATTATTATTATTATTATTATTATTATTATTATTATTATTATTATTTATGAGTCTAATATCTAATAATACATGTAAGATACTTTAATAAAAAAAAATTATTACTATATATAAAAGTGAAAATGGAGGGACAAACAAATTTTGTGATTTAATAATTTAATTTATTAGTGAATAGAATTAATAATTTATTAATTAGAAGTTCAATTTTATTATGATTAGATAATTATATTATATATAATCAAATAATTATATTAATTTAATAAAAAATAATTTATTATGTTTTTAATTATGAGAACCTAAAAGTGGAGAACATTAACATATATATCCACCATAACTTTTTCTTAATTAACACAATTTTAAATTTCATAATAATAATAATAATAATAATAATAATAATAATAATAATAATAGGAGGGACATGTAAATTTACCAAAAAGCCAATATAATTTTATTAGTTAATTGGATTAATTTTATCATTTAATATTTTAATTTATTAGTGAATAATATTAATAATTCATTAATTGGAAGTTCAATTATATATATATATATAATATTAAAAAGAAAAAATTGTTATTTTTTATATTAAATAAGTGATCTATCCACATTTTATTTATTATTGATTTTATCAAACCGAAAATACTATGATGAGATAATTAATATCATTGGTAAAATTAAATGTGTTTTACTAAAAAAAAAAAAAATACTCATATAAGTTAAATTATTTTTTTTATGTTCAATAATTTATAGTTGTATCATCATACTATCTTAATAAAAAATATTAGGAAAATATAGTAAAAAAAAATAATGGATAAAATAATTTTTATACAGTAGATAATTAACAATTATAATGTGCAATATAATTAATGGGCCATATAATTTGGCATATTTTTTTTATAGAAAATCTCACTAATTATCTCCATTAAAAATTGTTTTTCATAATTACCACTAGTTTTATATTTTTACAAATTTATGGAAATTTTTTTCTTTTCTACCCGGTCCAAACAATTCTCTAACTCAAAGAAATGGTAAAACTCTTCTTCTTCTTGGATTTTGAAACCTAGATCCCGCAAAATCTCTTCTGCTGATCCAAAGGTGGATGCAGAAGGGGACAGGAGAAATGGAAAGATTCTGTTATGATCAAAGAAGAAAGTCTTATCGAATATGAAGAACGTGAAAAGGGCCTTCCTTGTCGCTGCTATTTTTTTTTTTTTTGTTCTTGGCTTCTTCATTCTCTTCTCTCTATTTTCTTTAATTTTCTAGGAAGCTAGCAAACCACAGAAATCCAAGATCACAATAAAAGGTATTTTTTTTTCTCAAAATTTAATATAAACAATATGGGAATTTTGGTTATTTTGGTTTTATTGAGTATATCATTTGAGCACTTCATCATTCAAGCGGGTTCTGAGCGATAGGAGTGGCTATTGGTATTATTATTACAGTGAACTCCATAGTCAAGATGATATATCACAATACATGAACAATTTTTGTTCATGTAATATCGACACCTATAGATCTTACTTTGAGATCACAGCTTTAGGAATAGCACTGGCGGACCCAAATGGGGCCGGGGGGCTTAAGCCTTGTTGAAATTTAGTGGGCCTGGGTCCAAATGAATTAAAGGAATGAGGACTAAATATAAACAAATGATGCAAATAACCAAAATGACCCAAGCCATTTTGGAAATGAGTCCTCCAATTCATACTCCAATTATTAATTTGGTCATCACTTTTCCAATTCAATTGAACTTGGGCCAGCTAAATTCCAACAAATGGTATCAGAACTTAAATGACCTAATAGCCCATAAGAGATCCAGAAGGTCTAATATAAAGAGCTCATATCCTAGCAAAAAGACCTGAGACCCAAGACTTGAAGTCCAAGAAAGAAGACTCAGTGATGAAGATCTAGGTAAAGACAAAATGTAACACCTTATACCTGTGGCTATCACTTATACTTATATCATATTATCATGTATTTCATAGAATGAGATATAGTCCTATTTATAATGAGGGATAACTTTTTTTTTGAAACATATAACATTTCACTTTGTTGCATTTAGGAATTCAGCAAAGCATAATAGCTTGATTATATATATATATATATATCACATCACTATGTATTTACTATATTACACGTGTACAGACATACAGTCCAAAACACAAAAGACATGTCCCTATACTTATGTGTAATGTAGGAGAGAGATTGGTGAGGCTCGGCCGGTGACCTGTGATCCATGTCTTCTATATGGTATGCACCTCCAAAATGAGCTAATTATTATTCTTTGCCTGAAAGATGATGCAATTTGATGAGTAGCAACTCAATGAGATTAATTATCAAATGCTTTCTAAAATACCAAGCCAATCGCAATTACAAGTAATAATCGTCATTCATATACATTTTTCATGTCATTCTATTTATTAATATCATATGAATATAAATAATATTAATTCATATAAACATTTCATTTGCTTATGCTTATGTCATTTTCTTATTGTTATGACCAGGCTAAACAGACACTGTCCCGGATTTCCATGTGAACATTTGCATTTGCTAGCTAGCTTGATCATTTGTAACATTTGCACATTTGTTAGGCCATAAGCCTTTTCTTTTGCTTTTGAACATTTGTTTGGGTCATAGGCCTCTTCTTTTGCTTTTCAATGTTATTTAGCTAGTCACAGCGCCTTTTAAGTCCATATGCATTTGCAACAATCATTATACATTTCAGTCAACTTTTGTCTTATATAAAGAAAACGTATACGTGTAATCCAAACATGTATTTTACATCCAATACAGTCTCATTGGCCATATCATAGCAATCATGTAATTCAAATAAAGTAAATCAAGTCACATTACATGTAGCATGTAATAATCATATTACACGTAGCACGTAATAACCGCACATACCAAAGAAATTGTTTGATAATTAAACTCACCTTTCCTTTTACTACTAAGCCTCTAACTTACTGTTTTTCACTTCCTTGAGACTCTCCAATATGCTGTGGACCTAATTGAATATATATACTTGGTCAATTGGTAGCTAAATAAACTTAGTGAAACTTAAACAAATTGAAATATGCATTTTAAGGACCACTAACTAGGATTTGGTCTAAAGGCAATATGACCTTCATATGTTCATTAGCTTATAACTTTTTCTATACTAGTCCAATTTGTATGATTCTTATTTTTAATTAAAGCTAACATGTATTTCTATAATATATCTAATTTTCATAACAATTGAACCATTGTGGAATATTTTATACAATTTATAAATATATTTTGTTCTCTGCCCTATTTTTGACCTTAGGCAGTTTTGGGATACCAATTTTACTTCTTCATATCTTACAACGTGTAAGTCATATTTGTATGAAAATTTGTATGAACATATATATGTTAAAATGAAACATTTTTCATGTTGAAAACATTCATTCATTCTACTTCTAAGGTCCTCATATAGTGGGGTAATTGTGACTGGTCAAAAACAAAGCTAGCATCCGGACCAGTCTGACTTGTAAAGGCTATAACTCACAATATACATAACATATTGAGGTCAGATTTGTGTCAAAATTTATCTAAGACCTGTACCTATAACTTTTATGTTTTGACCATTTACTGATTATATCTATAAGGAACTCAAAATTGGCAAATAACTGACTGGATCTGCCCAAGGCACTAAGCAGGTAGCTTAAATATGGAACAGGTATGACTCTCTTGCCTATAACTCAACATCCGCCCATAATCTGGTCCTAAAATTTGGTATGTAATAGATAACACATATATATACAACTTTCATGTTTTGAGTTTCATCAATTACTGACTCTATCATATATAAATAGAATTAAAATAGTAGATGATTCAGCTAGGTTCCTCAATGGAACTAGTTCTAGTCCGATATCAATATCTTTCCACAAACACAAAATCTTGCAAAACCGTTTATATTGCCATAAATCTAAGACATAAACCTACAAGTTTCATGTTTTGTGCTTCTTCAGAATCGGTGTCTAACATGAAAAAAATGAGACCCTAAGTTAGTAGTATAGAAGCAGAATCCGAGAACTTTGGTTCATAATATTTAGCAACTTTCTTACCATAAACCATGACCCATCAACATCCAAATCATGATTAACAATAAAGAAGGAATAATTACTCACCTGAAGACTAATTTTTAGCTGGAGCTTTTGAAAGAGAATTGAAGAAAATGGAGAGAAAAAGAACAGAAGACAATCGGGTGAATGGAGCTGCCTAATTTGACTTAACTTAGCCAACTTTGTCCCATTCAAATTTTCATTTGTTTTTTTTTTTTTACTTTTCTGATTTATTTAAATAAATTTAGATAAATAAATAATAATAATAATAAATTAATTATTATTATTATTATTATTATTATTATTATTATTATTATTATTATTATTTTCTCTACATATTTTCATGTACCTAGTGCCAAAAATACTATCTAGTCAAATTGTCTACTTTAATTAATTTCACTATGCCAAATTTCATTTGTTTCAAATTTAATCATTTCATTTAATTTCATTTTCATTATCTTGTGTCCTTATTTAAATTATAACTAGACACGTACGATTTGTTCCTATTGCGATAAACCCACCCGTGGCAAGTCTACATCGTGAGCACGTTATAGCTAAAATCTCTTTGTATGCATGTGTTTCATATGAATGACATATATAAATTGAATATGTCCACATGTAATGCGTGTCATAATGTATGTGGAAAAGTCGAGGGTGTTACACAAAAAGACCTGAGAACCAAGATCTAAAGTCTAAGAAAGAAGTTTCAATGAGGAAGATTCAGACAAAGACAAAAAAAACTTGTAGCCCAAGACATGCAGCCTAAGAAAGAAGGCTAAGTGAAAAAGACTCAGGCAAAGAAAAAATAGATTTGTGACCTATGAGATTCAAAGAGTACAAGCCAAGCAAAGAATAAAGAGACTTGAGACATTTAAGACTGAAAAAAAAAAGGAACACAAGCCTAGACAAAAATAAAAATGGAAGGCAAATCACAACTGGACAGACTAGTTGAATTTGGGGATTTGAGGGAGAGCATTGGCAAAACCAATCCCACATCGGTGAGATAAATAGAAAATGAACAAAATATAAACAAGTGAAGTAAATGAGCCATTTTGGAAATGAGTTTTCCAATTCATGCTCAAATTATCAATTTGGTTCTCATTCCTCCAATTCAATTGGACCTGGCCGGCTAAATTCCAACAAGCCCCCATTGATTTTTTTAAATTTTTTTTATATATAATATGCTTAGAAAATTTTTTTTAGGAAAACAATGTCTACTAGAACCAATTCAATTACACAATGTCATGCATTTACTTGTTTTAGTTTTATTTTCACATCAATTATTGAAAATAAAACAATTAAATGTATATCATTGTATGATTAGATTGGTCTATGAATGACATTATAGACCCAATATACATAAGAATTTCTCTATACTTAGTGTATTTATTTAGGAGTTTGAACTAAATTAAAATTATATATCCTCAATATTTACTTGAATATAGGCTTATAAATATTAATCAAATGATTCATTAAAGTTTTATTTATTTATTTTATAAAATTCTTAATATTTAATTTTTTGTTCTCTTAATTTCCAACTACATATTTAACTTCATAATTAATAAAAGTAAATTTTTTAAAAAATATTATATTTCTCACATTCCCAAGTTTTCATTTAATTTCTTTTTAATTTGTACTAAAAATTCAACTCTAAAATAATCACTCTATTTCTTCTACGATACTACAAAATTCACTTTAAAATTACTTTATTTCATTTGTTCTTTTGTCACTTTCTCTCTTAATTATTGTTTTTTGAATTATTTCTATTTAAATTATCACTAGAAGTACAAAATTATATATCAGATAATTTTTTATTTTTTGTTTTTTATCTGTTATATAATTTCAATTCTTCAAACATTGTTTCTATTGGAATTGCATTGTTTTCATATTTATGCTAGATTAATATAATTTTATTTAAATTATTGTTGTTTTTTTATTTTTGCATATTAATTAGTTTTATTATCAACTTCTACTCATAATAATTTCTGCGTCCACCGATGAGGAAAAGTGAGTCATTCTTAATAGAATTTTATTTATTTATTTTTAATCATCAAGATATTCTAAAAGTATATCTAAGATATACCAAAAATATTCACATGAAATTTCCAAAGGTATACCGAAATATTCCTAAGGTATACTCAAGGTATTCTTAGGAAACTCCTTCTAGGGAATTCTTAAAGAATTTTCAGGTTATACCAAAAGTATTACAAGGTATATCGAGGTATTCCCATGAAATTCCCAAAGGTATACTAAAATATTTATAAGGTATACTCAAGGTATTCTTAGAAAATTCCTTCTAGGGAATTCATAAGGAATTCTCAAATTATATCCAAAGTATTTCAAGGTATATCGAGACATTATCATGAAATTCTCAAAGGTATACTAAAATATTCCCAATGTATTCTTAGAGAATTTTTTGTAGGAAATTCTTAAGGAATTCCCACTAAAGTATCTCAAGGAATTCTCGAAGTATTTCTAATGAATTCTCAAGGTATTCCATAAGATATATCAAATTGTTTGTTTGAAAATTTGTGATATTTTGAATTTTGATTGAATTATATTCTTCTTCTTTTTTTATTAATGATTTAATTGATTTTGTTTTTGTTTTTGTTCTTTTATTGCTTTTTGGTGAAAATTGAAATAATATATCCTTAAAGTATACTGAAAGTATATTATCTTGATATATTTTGGAGTGATTTTAAGATTATTTACTGTTATAAGTAAAATTGAAAAAAACTTTGAGCGGCTATAAAATTGTAAATATGTATCCATTTTTTGGTATTTTTGTAAAATTCTCATTTTTTATATAGTATATATATATTAATCAAATATAATTAACAAGCTTTAATATTTAAATTAAATGTGACTTAATTATATAATAATTAAAAGGAACTAAAATTAATTTATCGAACAAAATTATTATTATATAAAAATTAAAAAGTAATTAACAATGAGTCTCAGATAACTAATATTAAAAAGAAAAAAATGTTATTTTTATATTAACTAAATGATTTATTCACATTTTATTTATTATTAATTTTATCAAACCGAAAAAACTATTATGAGATAATTAATATAATTAGAAAAATGAAATGTGTTTTACTCAAAAAAAAAAAAAGCTCATATAAATTAAATTATTTTCTATGTTCCATAATTTATAGCTGTATCATCATACTATTTTAATAAAAAAATATTAAGAATGCACATAATAAATAATTAATAAATATTAATATTTAAATTAAATATAATTTGATTATGTAATAATTAAAAATAATTTATTAATAAAATTATTATTATATAAAAATTAAATAGTAATTAATAATAAATTTCATTTCCCCTAATCACATGTAAAATACATTATTAAAAAACCTAATTCTTCTAAAAATAAACTCTTTTACCACCTAAGCAAGGTTTGAAGTGAAAACTCAGCCGATTATTAACGCTAGTTCCAAACACTCCTAAATAATTACGCGCGTACACTGTTTCTCTATCCCCACGTCAGTGGAACTGGCGAAACAGCCAGAGGAAGGTGGGGCAGAGAATAATTCCTCGGGAGGTGGGCCAGACATGGAATAAAATTATAAATCCATTGTTAATCCTTTCTTCGTAAGTAGCGACATAGACATCGTGGGTCAATTCCAGTTCCAGGTCAATCATTCATGTTCTTTGCCTTCTCATTTGGGTTAATATGTCTTACTCCGGCTCCTCCAGTCCACAGATTTCTCCCGGCATTGGAGCTTCCTGATTGTGGAGAAAGCAGGGATTTCATTTCTTAAAGCTAAAAGCCCGTTTTCAGGTATATGCCATGCCGCTATCCTTCTTTGATCGTTGGAAACAAAGAATAACTTTCTTGATCAAACGATTCTTTTGCTGATTCTGTTTATTTAGTTTTCTGGGTATCTAATTCTTGTTTTAATTGTTTGATCATTGTTCATGGTTCAAAAGGGTTTTCGTCATGATTCAGGCAGCTTATCAGGCTTTTTGTGTTTGCTTTAAATTTGTGTTGTGATTGAGTAGCTGGAGTTAAAATACCTGGGTTATGTACCTGATCATTGGCGGCTGGCTAGTTTTATAGTTAACTCTGTTCCCTTTTCATCTTCTTGCTTTTTGGCTCTTCTATGCATTCTATTAATTGTTTGTATATTTTCGTCCTTCAAGAGGAAATTTAAGCGAAGTCCATCAGGGTGAGAATCTTGTACTTATTAGGTATTACCTCCCACTGATATGGTCGATCTCGACACTTCTATTTTACATGGGGTATTAGACGTCTCTTTTCTTTTCCTTCTTTTCTTTAATCTTTAAGGACCAAAAACTATTTAGATTACAAATTGCCTTAATTATCACTTTCAAAGCCCCCAAATGAGTAATTGACTAGCAAGATGTTGGAATCATAGATAATAATACCAGAGTGGTATAGGTTGATTCTGCGTCTAATTGTTATAGTTCTTATTATCAGAGATATAGTGGCAGCATAGTAATGTTAGAATGCTTCTTTTCATTTAAAGAAAAACATTTTATTGTCTTTCCATGTGTTCTTTTCTTTTCTTTTTAAATTATGTCAGAATCTCTAGATATAGGAGCTTTTCAAGTGTTTTGAATATTTAGATTTCCTTGTTACTGTTTGTAGTGGCTTCTTTATGACTTTTATATTGTTTCTTGGTCATGCACTTATAGTCTGTTCATTAGTTGATGATCAAGTTATTTTTGAATGGACTTTAACATGCACTTACTTGATTCCCTTAAGTGTAGCAGCTTTTTGCAAGAGACGATTTTCTGCATTTTATTTGACAGAATATTTCCCCACAATTTCATGTTTAAACATGTTTTTAGTTGGAACTGTTGTGGTTCCAAATATGAGTCCCAAATGAGGGTCTAGAAGGAACCTTATGCTGCTTCAGAATGGAATAATATAAATGATAAGTGAAAGAAATTGAGACCCTATGAAGTACTAAGAATAGGAGCCTTATACAGTACTATGTCATTTTGCTGTGATGTCTCAGTAAAAGATAGAATGAACTTTTAGGACATTCGACAGAAGCTGTGACATTGTTCAGTTGGTCCAAAACAGTGATTAAACAGTCTGCTGTTCAGTTAAAATTTTTTCGTACTTGGAAAGGTACCAGTAAATATTTCTTGTTTCCCTCCTAACTTTGGGATAGTATACAAAGATAGTTAGCAAATAAAGATTCAGTCCTAATATTTGGATTATTTGAAAGCTGAACTATCAAATTAACACAAGTGTTTATCATTTGCAAAAGGGAACTGATGTGGATTCAGAATAAGATACTTGGCTGCTGTTTGCCAGGCTGATTCTGGCAATATCAACAGTAGTATGAACAGCTAATTGGCAAAATTCGGGTTTCTTTGTTGCTAATGATGGAGGAAGAAATCACGTGTTTCTATAAAAGATTTTCAGTGCCTATAAAGCAATAACAAAATTATAAAAAGGTAGACACTAAACATCAATTATAAATTGATAATTTCATGAATGACAAGAATTGCATCACACATTGCCTTGATGAGAAAACTTTAGAATTTTTAGTACAAATTTCATTTTGTTCATTTGTTGGAAAAGAAATGAGCCTTTACATATTCTGAAGAGTTAAGATATAGACTTGATTTTAGATTCAATGACAGATATCGGTCCTATATCTTCTAGATTCTATAATGTAATATCTATCCTCTATCATGTAGTTGAAGAATATATATTTCATAACATAATATCCTTAGCCATGTAATTGAAGAATACTTTATTACAAGGAAACTTACTTATTTCAAAACTAATTAAATGGCAAACTAAGACTCAACATAAATAAAGATCAAGATGTCATGAAACTTAAGTTCATTCCCAACAGATATTAGATTTTTGTTTGATCAGAATGCTATTGATATGTCTTTAAGTGTTCATTAGACTGAAGAAGATAACAAATTTTTGTGTACTCGCAACATACATAGGTGATATCCCTATTGCTGCTATTCTAATGGATATATCTTACTTTTGAGGAGAAAAAAAAAATGCATATCCACTGTTTCTTATTATTATTATTATTATATTTTTTTGGTATCAAGTCAGTGCCAGCGAAGAGCAAGAAGGTATGATATGATGGCCGAATCATCAGGAAACAAGAATGTGTGGTTGTGGAAATCTATAGAAGAGAAAGCTCTGTCCAAGAAGTTGGAACAGGAGCAAAAGAAGCATCATGTCCCTTATCTAAATAAAGATTGCATCTCAAATATTCTTATTCGGCTTCCTCTTGAGTCACTTCCAAGATCAAGGTTCGTTTGCAAGCCATGGTACAGTGTAATTAACAGCCCTGTTTTTATTGATACCCACCTTCGTTGCTCAGAATCTGTATTGATATTTCTAAAACCAGTTCCAAAAGAAAGCCCAGATCCATATTTTCCTACACCCATGCCACCAGAGCCACCAAATAACTTCTCAGTTGAAGCAAGTTTTCTTCAATCTGAACCAGTCCCCATCTTTTGGCAACCGACCCTGGACAGAGCTGCAAAATTTAGTATCCAGTTCATTAAATTTGAAGATGGAAAGAGCAAGATAGGAGAGTACAGTGTTAGCTGCCAGGGACATATAAGAGCTACATGCAACGGTTTAATTTTGCTTGATAATAAATTGAAGAAAGGAGGACTGATAGTCATGAATCCTGTGACAAGGAAGCTTATCGCACTACCTCTAGGTACTATATATCCTCCTCATGAAGAATCTTATGGCTTTACATTTTCTGATGCTACTGGAGAATATAAAGTCGTGCACTTGTTTCGCGATGAATTGGGGCATGTCAGTTGTGAGATTTTAAATCTCACAGCAAGAGTGTGGAGGGAAGTGAATGGACCTTCTTTTGGACTGTTCAGCTGGTTTGGGTATAAACCGGTTTCAGCAATTGGAGCTTTGCACTGGATTCCACAAATTGATCATAATGATTACATAGTGTCTATGGAAGTCGATAACGAAAAGTTTCATACTGTACCACTCCCGAAGAGTTGCAGAACTTATGACAGGATTCTGGAGATGGGAGGTTGGTTATGTTTTGTGACGCATGAAGAACTGAACATAGATATTTGGAAGTTGAAGAGTTTATGTGGGGAGAGTTGGACAAAGCAATATAGCATCTGTACGGGTAGTGTGATTGACATGGTTCCCATTTTCAGTATGAGAATCAGTGGAGATCTGATATTCAAGAGGGATGAAGATGGCTCATTTTATGCTTATGACTTTGAATTCCAGGAGATGAGAAAAATTGAGAGGGATGATAAGTTCTTGGGATTCTCTGGTACATATCTACCTCATGTAAACAGCCTTAGCTCATGGATGAAAACTCAGGTAGCTTCTGATTGATTTTCCATTTTTGTTTTGTGCTCTGTATTTTGGCATTAGTTGTGAATTTTGGATACATATGAATGTAAGAACTATACGTCTGAAGTAGAGTTAATGAATCAAATGTAATGAGACTCTCCCCACTCCAATATCTGTATATACTATATAGATTGGTCTTTTTTTTACATAATTTTTTTAACCATGATGTTTTGTGTTTGGGATAATTCTTGGTATAGTAATTAGTAAATTACTCAATGAATTTTTTTTTTTTGACGAAAAAATTCCTCAATGAATTATGAAGCTACCTCTATTTTTTTTTTTTTTGAAAATTCTGCCTTAAAGAAAGTTAATCATCAAAATATGCATCCAGCGGCTGCTTGATTGATTCTAAAATCCCAGTTAAATTTTGCTTTAGTTCTGTTTTGACATGGTGTTTGGAAAAAAAAATAAAACTTTTTGGATAAATTTTTTATTTTTAATGTTTTTGAATTTTGAAAAGGAAATTTTTACAGAAATATAAAAAAATGGGTACCTATTTGTATTTTTACCGGCGTTCAAAGTTTTTTTCAATTTTACCGAAAATAACTTTTTAAAATTACAACAATATCTAAATTTCAAAATTATCCAAAAATATGTCTAAGCTATACATGTTTGGCATACATTCAGTATACATTGGGTATATTTTGGTTCAATTTTCACAAAAAAAAAAACAAAAAAATAAGAACAATTAAATTATTAAAGAAGAAAAAAATACAATTAAAATTCAAAACATAACAAAAATCTTAGAGATACTTTGAGTATACTTTGAGAATTATCAAGGAATTCCTATGAACAATTTTCCTGAAATATCTTCTTAGGTATACTTTAGAAATTCCATAGGAATAACTTGGAGATACTTTAAAAATATCTTAATTCAATCACATATACAATTCAAAAACATTACAAATTCTTAAATAAGCAGTTTGTATACCTTTCGGCATACCTTGGGAATATCCTGATATACTTTGGGAATATCTCGGTTATACCTTAGAAATTTTCAAGGAATTCTTTGAAATGAATTTTCTAAGAATACTTTAGATATACATTGAGGATATTTTTGGAAATTCTATAAGAATTTTACCAAATAACTTCTTTGTTGCCTAGCCTGGTCAAACAGTTTCTATATATTAGTCTTGCTTTTCTTTGCATGATGGAAATAGGGAAGAAATCAGTGAAGATCGTGTTAGAAAGATGGTGCACCAGGAAGGGGGGATTGAATTAGTGGCAAATATAAATTTTCGGCTTAATGGATTTCTTTGAGTGTTTGAGAAATATGCAAATAAAATATAGAAAGTAATATGCAAATAAAATATAGAAAGTAAAGGAGCAAGAGAAGATTGCACACAATGATTTATAGAGATTCATATGTTAACAAACCCTAGTCCTCTCCCCAACCGCAATTGAGAGTTCTACTATCTCAATTTGAGATTACAAGAGAATTTTCTAGCTAACTCACAATTAGAGAATTTTCCTAACTCACTCACAACTAAGTGTTTTCTCAAGGCTCACACTGAATCCAAATACCTTGTGTTTTAATGGCTCACACAATAACCAATTCTTTGTGTTTTGAACAGGCTCAAACACAGTCCAAACAAGAGTTTCTCACTAGAATCACTCTTACAACTTAAACCCAAATGTTTAAGGTTAACACTTAAACCTTTCTTACAATAGAGATGAAAAATAAATTTGTAAGAGTTTTGACACACTTAAAATTAAGCTCTTCTGTTTTAAGGCTTTTTGGAGGTCTATTTATAGTGTTTACCTTCCAATTAGCCGTTACATATGGTGCCAAAATTATTTCTAACGTTCAAAAGATGATTGACTAAAAGTTATCTGATAGAGACAGTTTTCCGATCGAGAAACCATATTTCTTGGTCGGAAAATTCATATATCCATTGGTACCTTACGCATGGCAACCTTAGATTTGTCATTTTCTTTAACGGCTCTTTAACGGCTAGTCTTAGTCAAATTTTCCGTTCGGGACTTGCTTGATGATGCCATAGCCGAGGACTTCGGTCTGCTGGCCTTGAGTTCTTCCCGATCGGGACCTAAGTTAGTTTGACTTTGGTCGTTTTGACTTTATGATGACTTGGCACAATTTGGCGGTGTCTCTTCTTCAACAGTTATGTCCTTTTGAATTTTCCGATCGGACTATAACATGTTCCGGTCTAGAAATGAAATGTTTCGACTAGACATCTCTTGTCTCGGCCTGCTTCCGCTATTAGAACTTTGGAAGATCATAAGGCAATATTTTTGGGTCTGGACACTCACTTTCCAGTCTGTACTTGAGTTCCAGTCGGGAGATACTTGTCCCGGTCGGGAGTTTTGCGTTTCCAAGAAATGTTTAACTTGTTCAATGAGAAATTTATAACAAAATATGCTGAAATTTTGAACACTATCAAAACAATACTCAATGAAGATGTTAGTAACATTTAATTTAATTGTCAAGATCAAAATAGAGATCAATCACCCTAAGGTCAATAATCTTTCACTTTTTTATTTTGACAATCAAACTAAGCAAAATAATAAAATTTGAGCATGCAAAAAAGAAATTAACATATTAAAAAGCAATTATGTCAAGTTTCAAGATAATCCATTTTTATTATCATGTTCCATAAAAAATCACACTTATCTCAATATTTTTGAAAGATCTTAATATTTTTGAAAGATCTCTTCCCCTTTATGTTCTTACATTTTGTTTATATAATCTTATATTTCTCCCCTTTTGTCAAGATCAAAAAGAATATAAGCAAGTATAACATATGATCAATCACATAGGGCATAAAAGAGAGAATATTAGAAGATTAAACAACATGATGCGAAAATGTTGTAGTATATAAAAAAAAAAAAACTTAAAACATAACAAGGATATGAAAGTAACAAATGTTATCAATTGCTAACGAATGATACCAATTGTTGGTCACACAAACATATATAAAAAACATTAAGATAAGTATATCGTCTTAAAGTATAAAATACAAGTTTATACAATGTTTATCGATATAAGACCTGTTCTATGATCTTAAGACACTTTTTTATAGAGATTAAATTCCTCTCATGATTTTTTCTTTAAGTAGCTTCCCCTTACTTTATGCCAAGTTTGAGTTTAATAGGATTGATCACTTAAGAGAAGATATTTTGTTGAGCATATGCCTTTGACCACTTATGGGCAACCTACAAAAGAATCAAACAATGTTTTGTACCCATTCAAATTTAGGTCAATGGGGATTAGCTCTAGAAAATTCCCAATGAACCTTCCGTATAAAACAATGCTTATCTATGTGCCCAAATCTCATACAATAGCAGCATTACTTGGACTTAAATGTTTCTTACCACTTTAAATGAGGTTTAAGTTTCACAACATAAAAAGAATGTGAATGTGAGCAAGTACAATATTGTGTGGTATGTGTAACCTTATGTGCATACCTTTTATACAAGAAGACATGGTTGGTCTTTTGAGATTTTCCTCTTAGACTTTATGAGCTTTTACTACTCTTCTTTTGAGTAGTGGCTTTGGTGTGTGCCTTGCCTTTGGCTTTAGAGCCAATTACTTCAATGAATGAGGTTTGTGGTGTGCTAGCCTTAACAAATATTGAGCTAGGTGGAGATGATGTTGAAGCTCCATTGAAGCCTAGACCATATCTCACTAGAGAAGGTCTTTGAGATACAATAAGTGTATCCAAATTTTTCTTCCCTTTGTGAAATTTTGAAATTGAGTTTCTAAACTCTTCAACCTCACTTTTTAAAATATTATTTTTTTTTAAGCAAAGAAGAGGTTGAAGGTTTTGATGAAAGATTATCTAATGATTTCCTAAGAGATTCATTAGATGTTTTAAGCTCTAAAACAATTTTTTGTAGAGCATCAAAATCAATTTTCAAATCTAAATACTTGTTTTTATGAAAATTACTTTTCTTTTTAAATTTCTCAATTTCAAGGTTCTTGACTTCAATCAAAATATCATCATCATCATCATCATCATCATGCATGTTATCAAAAGATTGAGATATAGAACATATCTTATAGGAGTCCTCTTGTTGAGCCATGAAGCAAGAGGCGACAATTTTTCCTTCACTTGAGGAGATTTCATCACTTGAAGGCTCATGCCTTCTTTGCTTCATGTAAGAATTCCTTTTGTGTCTTGAGTACTTGGAGGATTGATTGAAGTTATTGCCATATCTTTTCTTTTCCTTAAGCTTTAATCTTCTAATAAGGTTGACAATCTCTTCATCACTATCTTTTTCACTCCTTTCCTTTTGCCTAAAGCTTTCATCTTCATTTGAAGCTCTGAAAGCTAAAGCCTTCTTCTCCCTTTGAAGCTCTATCTCCTTGTCTTTTTCCAAAGCCATCTCATGTGTGAGAAGCTTGCTAATGAGCACATCGGTGGACATTTTTCTTAAATCTTCATTGGCTTCCTCAATGGAGGCAACTATTGACCCGTACTCCTTGATAGGAAGACTTCCCAAAATTTTGTTGTTGATATCTTCAAGCTTAAGGTGCTTCCCAGCATTTCTTAAGTTGTTGATGATAGCAAGGAGTCGGTTGGTCATATCGGTAATAGACTCATAAGATTTCATCTTGAGAAGCTCATATTCGGACATGAGTAATTGGATTCTCTTGGACTTCACTTGTTTGGTGCCTTCATAATAATTCTCCAAGGTTTTCCAAATACCATGAATGCTTACAATGCAACACTTTGGGACTATCTTCTTAAGGAATGGCGGCAAGGAGAATTACCATTACTCTTTTGTTTTTTCCATTTGCCTTCTTTTAAGTATTGGACCAATCATCTCAAGAAATTTCTTCCTTTACACCTTCCACTTCCTTGGTTGGTGCCTTCCACTCCTTGTAGATAGTGTCCCACAAATCAATAGACTCATTATCTATAAAGAGCTCCATTTGAAACTTCCATTGAGCAAAGTTAGCACCATAAAAAATAGGGAAATGATTGTAACTTCACCCTTTACCATCTTGATCTTTTCTCTCGCACTTAAGCCTTGAATAGAGAGACCAAGGCTCTGATACTAATGGTTGGAAAGATGGTGCACTAAGAAAGGGGGGTTGAATTAGTGACAAATAGAAATTTTTGGCTTAATAGATTTCTTTGAGTGTTTGAGCAATATGTAAATAAAACATAGAAAGTAAAGGAGCAAGAGAATATTGCACACAAGGATTTATAGAGGTTCGGGTGTTAACAAACCCTAGTTCTCTCCCAATTGCAATTGGGAGTTCTACTATCTCAACTTGAGATTATAAGAGAGTTTCCTAGCTAACTTACAACTAGAGAGTTTTCCTAGCTCACCCACAACTAAGTGTTTTCTCAAGGCTCACATTGAACCCAAATCCCTTGTGTCTTTAATGGCTCACATAATAACCAATTCCTTATGTTTTGAACAGGCTCATACACAACCCAAACAAGAATTTTTTTTTTCTCATTAGGATCACTCTTACAACCTATACCCAAGTGTTTAAGGTTAACGCTTAAACCTTTCTTATAATAGAGATGAGAAATAAAATTGCAAGAGTTTTGACACTTAAAATAAGCTCTTATATTCTAAGGCCTTTTGGAGGTCTATTTATAATGTTTACCTTCCAATTAGCCATTACATATGGTACCAAAATTATTTCTAACGTTCAAAAGATGATTGACTAAAAGTTGTTTGACAGAGACAGTTTCCAATCGGAAAACCATATTTCCTAGTCAAGAAATTCATATATCCGTTGAAGCCTTACCCATGGCAGCCTTAGATTTGTCCTTTTCTTTAACGGCTAGTTTCAATCAAAGCTCCCGGTCGGGACAAGAGTTTCCCGGTAATGAAAACATATTTTCCGATCGGGATAACTTTCTGGAACTTTTGACTTGAAGCTTGGAATTCTTGAACCTTTTTTCTTGAAGGGGACACTTTTTTTCCCGTGGGGAACATGCCTTTCTCAAGGGGGAAACTGTCCTTCAATATTTGACCAATTTGTTCATTAAACAAATCAAATCCAATTGACTTGAAACTTTGTACACTATCAAAACAACACTAAATGAAGAATTAGTAATATTTAATTTGATTGTCAAGATCAAAATAGAGATCAATCACCCTAAGGTCAACATAATTGGACCTTGTGTTCTGATGGGATTTCTTCCTAAGGGGCTTCCTCAAGATACAGAGGCCAAAGTGATTTGGTAATATAATGATTTTTTGCAGTAATCTGTCTCTGTAGTTCTCTAACTTCTAAAGAGTCACTGTCCCAATTTCCCCATAAAGAATATGGGGAGGTCTGGTAAACTTCAAACAAAGCATATAGTTCATACCATTTGAGGAAGACAATAGTATGAACTTCTTTGCTTGGATATCCACATTCCAATTGTCATGGAGAGCTTCAAAGAAGAATTGTTTCCAGACAACTAAAAGACAAAACCAACTTAAGAATTTGAAGGAATTTTCTAGCAATGCCTGGGCAGCTAACAGATTATATCATCTGAGAGGATATAATTCAAATGCCATAAAATGCATGGAACACAGAAACCATAACATATAGAGACTGTTCTGGAAATAGTCCTTCAATAGGAATTTTGAACACCTCTATGAATGGCTATTGTGGATTGAACACCACAGGGAGGACATATGTCTTTCCATGCTCTCTAATAGCTGAGTATTGAGCCATTAGCATTTGCTCAGTTTGCTACTCTTTGGTTATTGCCTTTGTGAAAGACCAACTAGGAGGATACTTTTGGTCACCTATTGAATTTAGATTGCCTGCCATGTAAATTATAGGGATAGTTTGAACATATGTTATCAAATTCAGAGGCTTATGTTTTTGGAATGGTCTTGATAAGAAATTCGGGATGAAGTTTTGGTCTCCTTTTATATGGTAAATAGAGAAGGAAAACTTAGAAAACCATTCATTGCACCTTAGCAACTAAGAGTGTGAGACTTGTTTTCCTTCGAACTCAAGGATTTTTGGAAAGGAGGAACAATCCATAAGGATAAGAAAATCATGTCCAATGAGGTGAAATTCAAACTTCTTGATGCCATTCTTTACCGCTAAGATTTCCTTGAAAGAAGAATGGTAATGACATTCAGAGTCCTTGAACCTATCACTAGCATAGGCATAAATTTGTTCGGTTCCTATTTTTTCCTCTAAAAGGATAGCCCCCCAGTATTTATCACTCGTATTAGTTTGAATGATCCTTTGTCCACTTATTGGTATGTGTAAAGATGGGAAATTCAAGCATATCTCCTTTAACTTCTTTATAGCTTGGGTTTGAACATCTGTCCATGGAGGTGACTTCTTTTTCAATAATTGCTGCAGTGGATAAGCGCATTGAGTGTACTGAGGAATAAAGTTCCTAGCATAGTTGGCCATACCAAGAAACTGGCAAACTTGCTTTATTGAGAAGTCAGTGTCAGGGAACTGTAGTAACTCTTGGCCTATATGAGGACAGGGTTGATAAGTGCTATCTTTAAAAATTATGCCAAGAAAGTCCATTTCTTATCTGCCAATATGCATCTTCTTTTCGGATAGCATAATCCTATACTGCGCAGTGAGATTTATGAACTTCTGCAATAATTGATAATGGGCTGTCTCATCCTTAGAAAAGAGAAGGATGTCATCAATGTAGATTAAAGTAGAAGATAAGATTGGCTTATAGATACGTGTCATAGCTTTCTGAAATAGTGAAGGGGTCATTTTCAAGCCAAAAGGCATAACTGTCCATTAATAGTGGTGATTAGGTGTAATGTCTGCTAATTAGGGCTTAATAGAATAAGTACGAGTAACATACATAGAAACTACATAAACGATATTAGGAATAAAATTGAATAAATGATTAAATTAGAAATTAAAATTAATTTAATTATTAACATAATTAATTTGATTAAATTAGACCACATGATTAAATTTCAGTTCAATAGAGATTAGTATGACTAGATATATAAAAAAAATGTGGAAATAATAATAGTAGATAAATAAGTTTAAAAAAATTAATTAATTAATTAATTAGAATTAAAAGAAAAATTAAAATTAAAATTAAAAAAAAGGTCCAGATTTTTTTTTTTGCTAAGTTGGTGAACCAAGTATTTTGGTATAAATAGGGTAGGTTCTACATTTGTTCATCTTTTTCTCTCTACGCTTCTTCCTCTCATCACCCACCAGCCCCATTCTTCCCTCTTTTCTCTCAAGATTTGCATCAAAATTTACTCCAAAATAATTTATTTGTGGTAAGTAATATTCTCTCTATTGCTCTTGGATTATTTAGAACTATTAGGGCTGTGTAATGACATTGTTTTGTATAAGTGCATGATTTAGTCTATAGGAAGATATATGTGTAATTTACTGAAACTGGTTCCTAGAGACATATCAATGAGATACCTCACATTGTTGGTTTGTTTTGATCATTCTAAGAGATGAATTTATGGAAGCTCAAACATAAAAGTTGTAGCCCTATGTGTGCTCTAGTGGTCTACTAAATTTCGTATATATTCATCTTGTTTAGGTTGAGTTATTATGAAATTAATCATAACTGTCCTTTGATTGAGCAGCTTTTAGTGTTTATGCAGCTCTAATAAATTCATATTTATTTTTGGACAGTTTTTAGGCAAATTAATTAAAGTGTAAAACATAAAAGTTACCTGTGTCTTATTAAATTTTTATGGAAACCACTCAAAATATTGTGAATTTTGTGAGTTATGATCACAAAAAGGGACACTGGTCGGTTGTTACTCTAAGTTGAATTAGTTACATTATTCCTATTAAATGAGGACCTTAGAGACCGAATGAGTAAAAGTACCATGAAAAATGTTCTAAATTATCTTAACTAATTGGTCATAAACTTTCATAATAATTTAATGCACATATTGAAAGATATGAATTTTTAAATTTAGTATCTTCAAACTGCCCAAGGGCAGAAGACAGAACAAACTTTGCAATTATACTAAAAATTGTGTAATGCTCCAAAAATTTGAAGTCTTATGTGTTAAATTTAATTAGAAATAAGAATCATACAAATTGGACATATATAGTGAAAGTTATATAGTTAACGGTCCTAAAAGGTCAAAGTACCACTTAGGGAAACTTTAGTTATTTATTTAAAATTAAATTAAGAATAAGTATTTTAACATTGTATTAATTAATTGTATTTTCAAATGAGGCTTACAGCAATTTGGAGAACTGAAGAGTAGATAAGCACCATATTTTGTATTTCGGAAAAGCTTCATTAAGGTTTGTATATATAGACATTTTTGTTCGGTTTGATGCATGATTGTGTGTTAATTGATTTAATTATATGTTAAATGGTGGATTTTGTGTTGCATGACAATTTTATGTGTTTTTACATGATTTGTAAATGTGATTAAAGTATGTCAATGTCATTTATATGATTATGTCTATAATGAAATATCATATGATTACATGACTTTGATTGTGAAAGTGTATTGGTAATGTGTATATAAGATATATACGGATTATGTCAAATAAGAACATATTGAAAATAAATAAGCAATAGCTTTATTTGCCTATTTATCTACCTGGGGGCTAACTTAGGATAATGGTGCACCATTAAGGGGAAATACTGTATCGACTTAGTTATGAATTTTAAGGATAGGGACGCCTAGGCTTGGGGAGCACCCCGTATCTTATTATATACAGATGATGTTAGCCTAGGCTCATGGAGCGCTCTTGATTGGAGATTTTGGTGAATAGGGTAGCTTAGGCTCATGGAGCATCCCTATTTCACACCCCTTATCTAGATAGTCTGATAACAAGATTTGGGCTACTTATATTAAAATGATATATAGAAATTAATTAATTAATATAAAAATACAAGACAAGAGATAATCGTGTAATGTAACATGTCTTGTTTATTTTATATGAATTATAGTATAACATGAGTTGTGATTATATAATGTGATATATTAAATTTGAAAAATGTACTATATGTTATCATTAATAAATAATGATGTCATATATCGGTATGCTCATTCTTTTTATGTTGCATGCATAATTGTTTAAAGTATACTATGAGATATATGTTGTGAACTTATGTGAATGCATGTGAGAACTTAAATGCTTATATGTACCACTAAGCTAGAGATAGCTTAGAGTGAATTTTTTTCTAGAGGATTAGTTACGTATTACTTTTATTTTTGTTTTTGATCATGCATCGGGTAGTTGATTCGTTTTGTAAATATATTAAGAATATGTCTAATAGTTAGAATTACTTAACATGTGAATATAATTATAATGAGTTGGTGTGTGTGTGTGTGTGTGTGTGTGTATGTTAATTGATATTGTGGATAAGGAAAAATATATATGCTGAATCCATTATAAAAATAGGTATTTAAATTATTAAATAAAAAGGAAATAAATTCGGATAGGTTTAGATAATCAGTTAAGTTATGTGACATTCCACTTATATGATGGAATTGTTCCTATTATATAGGTGGGGTGTTACATTAGGAATGCATATTTTTTTGTCTTTCTTCAGGATGAATGCCAAGTTACCAAAAGCCAGATTTGAGATCGAATTTGGAGAAAATCTTGGCATCTTTGAGGAATGTCATCAAAGATGATATTTTGGGCAAAGGGAACTTATCATCTTTCAGAAAATAGTTCAATGGTTTATAATCAATTACAAGCCGCTTCTTTCCTCGAACTTGTTAAGATCGCTTATTGACATAAAAAGCTTGACATGCCCAATCTGATTTGGTTGATTCAATCAGTCCTTGTTGTAACAACTGAGAACACTCTTGGTCCACTAAGGCTTGATCTTCTAGATTCATTCCAGGATGAGTAGCCTTGGTAGGATTAACATCTTCATTCTGTTTAAAGGGCAAAGAGATGAAGAAATATGAGCAGGTCCATAATGGACTAGAACATTTGGAAACAAAGTCAACATGACTTTTAGTACAACTGTTTTTAATGAGTTGGGCCTTAAGATCATCAAAATAGACCAAAGAAACTGTAAATAAGTTTGGTGCAAAGGTATATGGAAGAAACCATGTCTTTGATCTTAAACCTTGACTTTCAATGGATAATTGAGGAAGTTGGTTGATAACATCAAATCCAATTAAGATGTCTTTCTTGGGTAAGGTTGAGCCTAAGACTTAAGTCCAAACAAAACAGTTAGGCAGAAATTGGATTTTGATGAGCTTTATCGTTATGAGGTCTGTAGAGAAATAATCTTCATCAGTAGCTTTAAAAAGTTGGGTATAGGCGTTCCAAAAGTGGTATGAAAAGAGTTTTGAGTTGGCTATGGTTCTATATGCACCAATATCTATGAAAGCAATAACCTTGATGAGTTTTTCATATTTACTAATGAAGAATTGGACTGGACAGGAAGAAACATGTTGTTTTTTGGATTTTTATGACAGTTTCAATAGGATAAGGCGGACCAGACTCAATTTGATAAGGTGGATCAGGCTCAATCTGAAAATTTTCTTCAGTATCATAATCATTATCTTCATTTTTTATTCCTATGAAAGAATCAGGGGATAGATCATCTTCCTCAGAGAATAAGGATTCAACATCATCTTCTTCAAGATCCATATCATACTGATCATGAATCTGTTGAATGAGTTGAATTGCTTGTTTGGGCCTATTAGGATGCTGTTTTGCAAAATGCCCCTTTTTACCACAAAGGTAGTAATGATCCATCTTTTTATACTTTTTGAAGTGCTTCTTTTTCTTATAATGCTTGCAATCACAGTCTGTTACTTTGGCACACTTGATTTGAAGATCTGGTATGTGACACAAGGAATCCATATCTTTTTTATTAGTCCAACAAAGAGCTTATTTAACCTACTTTCTTGTTGCACATAGTTCTTTAAAGACCATAAGCATCTTTTGATAAATCTGAGACAAAGATAAGTCTCGAAACTGATTCCTTGTTTGTGGAAGTACCTAAGAGCTGCATCACCTAACTCTTATGGTACAAAGAAGATAAACTATTACTTCAAATTAACATCTCTAGAGCCTAATTGATAATATCTACAATAAATTCTTTGATAATGATTGTCCATATCTTTTCTTCTTAAAGAATAACACTTTAGCCGAAAGAACTCCATACAAACTATTTCAATGAGATCTACAGCGCTACTAACGAATTCATTTTCAATATGACATAAAGCATTAACGAGAGAATTAATTTGGTGGAACTACATCTTATTATATTCAGGAATTTGCAACCACCATTCTTTCAAACTTCTAACAAATTTGGTGGTGAGTTCTAAGAGGATCTCAGGGATAGAAGTCCCTGCTTGTTGATTCGTTTCCATCCAAGCTAATATCTCCAAAAGACAACTTTGTCATTGATGATGGGGAATATCATCCATTGAAAACCATGAACCATTGACAGATTTTGCCTTACCTTCTTTTGGAGGGACTACAATAGGGCTAGTAGTATCATCATCCTCATATAGCTCTATAAAATAAGCTTATGTAGGATCAGTAGCCATAGAAAAGCCACTGGAGGCTCACTCAGTTGGACCAGCCATGCTTGCCATTTTTATGGATAGTACTGTGGTAGTAGATTCAGCAGTACTAACAGAGGAAGAAATAGTCTCAGTAGAGGGAAATGTTGAGGAACTAGTTCCAGATTCAGAGATTGAATCTGAAGTATCTTGTATATCCTTAGATGAGGTGTTACTAGGATGGTCTTGGTAGTCGTATCTAATTCATATTGAGAGGGTTATTAGGCCATATATTGGAAAGGGTCTTGAGAATCTGGAGAAAACTGGCTAGGAGGTTGGGATTCAGTTCTTTTCCAGGTCTATGAGGAGGTATAGAAGAAGAAGTAGTGGTATGCATAGGTTGAACATGAGGAAGAGGAGCAGAAGTAGCTTGCTTCTTTTTGGGTGGTTTACGCTTTTGAAGTTGTGCTCGAAACATTTTCTGAAAATTTTCATGTTGAAGAAGGATTAGGTCAATATTGGGATTGATAGGGGTAAAAGATACAATGGTTTCTAGTAAGAGTAGAGTGCTGGTAAAGGCAAAAGGATTGAAAGGAGTTTTGACATATAAGTCTTTCTCTACCTGAGACAATTGCTATTTCAACTTGGTAATTTCTTCCTGCTTTTGTTGAAAAGTCGAGCCAGAGACCTAATTTCTGATCATCCACATTAGTTCATTATGGAGAGCCATAATCCGTCTTTGAAGTTTGATCATGAACTTTTGCTGAAAATTGAACTGATTCATCATAGATGACTCAACTAAATTCACCTTGGTCGAAACAATATCTACTTTGGTTTCAATTCTCCTTAAAGTAGAATTTTGTGCCAAAGCATTTTCAGTCTGCCAATTAAGCACAAATTCTCCAACTGTAATATCTCATGGTCTCCCTTGAGCATTTGGTCCAGTAGAACGTACATACGGAGTCCTTTTGACATTTTTAACTAGATCCACCATACTCTTTTGAAGAGAGGGAAAATTATCTCCAGCTGACTGAAACATACAGACTAGAGGAACCAGGAGTGGTTGTGGAGGACAAGCAACCTTTGGAATCCATTGAGGCCCATGCTTCTTAAGCCATTTCAGACCCTTATTATAAATTGGAAGAGGAGGATTGAGAGCTAATGGCTCCGGAGGCTATGGATGTAATATCATCGGCCGTCCATACATGTATTATTATATGCATTTCATTTGAACATGTTCATTTTATAAATGTCATTCACATGAAACACATGCATACATAGAGATTTTAGCTAGAACGTGCTCATGAGATAAACTTGTTATGTGTTGATTTATCGCAATAGAAATAAGTCACATGTGATTAGTTATAAATCAAATAAGGATACAAGATATTAAAAATGAAATAAAATAAAATAATTAAATTTAAAATAAATAGAATTTCACATAGTTAAATTGGTTAAATTGGACAATTTGATTATATAGTATTTTTTTTTTTAGCATTAACTAGGTATATGTAAAAAAGTAGAGAAAATAAAAAAAATGAATAAATTAATTAAATAATTAAATTAATTAAATAATAATATTATAAAAGAAAAAAAAAGGAAAGTGGCAGATTAAGGCGGTTAAAGAGAGCTTAAATTTGCCTTCTTCTCCATTTCCTTCTTTCTCATTTTCTTCTTCATTCTCTTCTGATTCCAAGTCCCAAACTCCATCATCTGGCCATATTTAAGGTAATTATCCTTTCTTGTGCTGTTAATTTTGAGTTAAGAAATTAGTTAAGCTAGGTTTATGAAGGTACAAGCAATATAGTATAGTTCTTGATTTTGTTTTAAGGGCAGTAAGTTGGCCCCCATTTCCTTCAAGCTATAGATCGAATCTAAAGAAACACATATACAAGTTGTAGTTTTATGTCTTAGATTTATGACTATAAAAATAGTTTTTCATGATTTGGTGTTTGTGGAAAGATATTGGCATCGGATTGGAATTGGTTCAATTATGGAACCTAGCTGAATTATCTATTATTTTGATTAATTTTCTATATGATAGACTTGGAAATTGAGTAAACTCAAAACATAAAAGTTATAGATATCTGTGTTATCTATTGTATACTAAATTTCAGGACCACATTATGGATGGATTTTGAGTTATGGGCAAGAGAGTCATGTCTATTCTACATTTGAGTTGCCTGCTTAATATCCTGCGTAAGTCCAGTCAGTTGGTTGCCCATTTTGAGCACTTTATAAACATAATCTGTAAATGGTCAAAATATGAAAGTTATAAGTATATGTCTTAGCTAAAGTTTGACACAATTAACATTTAAATATGTTATGTAGTTTATGAGATATGGCCTTCAAAATTCATACTAGTCCGAATTCCAATCCTGTTCTTGACTAATCACAATTACCCACCATATGAGGACCTTAGAGGCAGAATGGATGAAAGTTATCAACATGAAAAATATTTCATTTTAACTTATCTATGTTCATAAAGTTTCATAAAAATATAATGTACACGTTATAAGATATGAAGTTGCAAAGTTGGTGTCCTAAAACTGCCTAAAGGCATAAACATGGCAGAAAACAGAACGTTCATGTCAGGGTGCTTTTGATTTTTATGGCATCACTGATCCAGCAGAGGCTGAGACTTGGCTCAAGAGAACACAAAGGGTATTACATATGATGAAATGTATTCCTGAGGAAAAATTTGATAATGCCGTATGTTTGCTTCAAGGTAATGCATATGAATGGTAGGAGACAGTTCCTAGCAGTGATATACAGCCCCTTATTCTTACCTAGGATGGTTTTGTAAGGGAATTTCAAAATAACTATATGCAAGATGCATATAAAGATGAGAAAAGAAGAGAGTTCCTGAATTTAAAGCAAGGAAACATGACTATGGCAAAGTATGAGGTACAATTTAATAAACTCTCTCACTCTGCCACTTTTAAGGTCTCTACTAAAAGAGACAAATGTAGAAAATTTGAAGAGGGCCTTAGATATAAGATTAGGAATAGAATCACAACTATTGATCTCAATAGCTACACCAGACTTAGAGTTCCAGTAATCAGGGCAGAAAGATTAATGAAAGAAGCTACAAAACAACAATCTAGAAAGATAATAAGAGAATTTCATGTCGAGTCTAGTAGGAGATAGGGAAATAGGGGAAGATTCTTACCTTCACAGTCTGGTAACATAGGTACATACTCAGGCTCTAGAGGTCGTGCTACAACTTTATTTTATTTTGGCAGAAGACAGAGTCAATATATGGAGAAGAGGCCTACTTGTATTCATTGTGGAGACAACATACAAGTGAATGCATAATGCTCAAAGGAGCAAGTTATTTCTATGGGTCATTAGATCACATGTATAGAGACTGTCCACAAAGAGCTAGATTGGCAAAGACTGGCAGAGGTAGAGTGATATCAGAGACCACAGTGGAGGCACCCTGAGTGGATAGTACCAGTGTAGAGGTAGAGGTAGAGGTAGAGGCAGGACTGGTGCAACAGGCAAAGGTGTGACCAGATCTGAGGGTTAGAGTTCCAGACCTCCCACATAGGCTAGATTATTTTCCATGTCTAGGTAGGAGGCAGTTGATGCCCAAAAGTTGTCACTGGTAATATTTTTATTTATGATGTACCAGTATATGCATTGATAAACCCATATTTCATGCATTCATTTATTTCATCACATATGTCATCTAAATTACATAAAAAATATGAACCCTTGGAAACTAGCATAAATGTGAGTACTTTACTAGGAACAATAGTAGCTGTGAACAATAGTAGCTGTGAACAATATATGTTGTGACTGTTTAATATACATTGATCAAGCTAAATTGTAAGTTGATTTGATTTTATTACCACTGTATGAATTTGATGTGATACTGGGAATGGACTGGCTAACTAAACATCATGCAATATTGAATTGTTTCACTAAGGAAGTAATTTTAAAGTCTCTAGACCAGCCGAGAGTTGTATTTCTGGGTGAACAAAAACTTGTACCTGCTTGTTTAGTATCCGCTGTAAAGACATTTAGAATGATCAAAGGTTGATATGAGGCATATTTAACACATGTGACTGACACCAAAACCACCAATAGTTCACTTGAAAATATACTAGTAGTGAGGGTATTTCCATATGTATTTCCAGATGATCTAACTGGATTACCACCTGCTAGAGAGATAGAGTTCACTATTGATTTAGTACCAGGGGTAGCACCAATATCAGTACCACCCTATAGAATGGCTCCAGTTGAGTTGAAAGAACTGAAGACTCAATTGCAAGAATTACTTGACAAGGGGTATATTAGACCTAGTGTTTAACCATGGGGAGCACCAGTGCTTTTTGTTAAAAAGAAAGATGGTACCATGAGATTGTGCATTGACTATAGACAATTGAATAAAGTAACAGTTAAGAACAAATATCCACTGCCCAGAATTGATGATTTGTTTGACCAGTTACAGGGAGCCCAAGTATTTTCCAAAATTGACTTGAAGTCAGGCTATTATCAGCTAGGGGTAGCAGGGGTAGATGTTCCAAAGACT
>CATIWF010005456.1:0-10875 GCA_949630135.1 Balakata baccata | reverse complement strand
ATTAGTTAAATAAATTTTCATCTTTAATTATTTTTTATTCTATGGCTGGCTCTGCTGCCTAATTTATTTTCTGCATAATTAATTTTCTACATTTATCTATTTATTTCTTTAAAGTGGCGTCTTGATAAAGTATGCCCAGATCTAATCTGGTGATAGAAGGGACACACTTAAATTTCTGCATTTATATTTCTTTCAATTTCTGCACGTATAATCAATTTTCTGCATATTTATTTATTTCTGCGCATTTAATTTAAATCTCTGTTTTATTTAATCTAATTTCTATTATTAAATTTCTGCACATTTATTTTCCTCAAGATCTTTGGGCGTCTTGGTATATATATATATATATATATATGCTAGAGCCGTAGCTCTTATTACAAATTGATCCATGTATAAATGATGTGATGTCTCATGAAAATGCATTTCGGTTGGCCTCCCTCTCATTGGTGCATGCATTTATGCCACTTGACATTGTTCAACACATATGATATACATGTTATCATGTTTATATATATATGTATGTTCCCATGGAACATATCCTTGCTCTGATACCAAACTAAAATGTCACAACTCATATATATGGATATCACTTATGCTGTAAACCCTCCTATATTTGTAAGAATAACTAATACTGGTGCAGAAGTTAGCTTGTGTTTTAGTTCTTCAATACTATTTTGACACTTTGAAGTCCACTTGAATGACACATTCTTTCTTAGCAATTTAGTCAAAGGGTTAGAAATCAATGAAAATCCATCAACAAATCTCTGATAATACCTGGCTAAACCCAGAAAGTTTGTAGTATAACTCTTAAATGTTGTTCGTGTTCCTCCCTATCTTTTGAATACACTAGTATATCATCAATAAATACTATGACAAATTTATCCAGATATGGTTGAAACACTTTATTCATTAGTACCATAAATGTAGCTGGAGCATTAGTCAACCCAAATGGTATGACTAAAAATTCATAATGTCCATACCTGGTTCGAAAAACAGTTTTTGGAACATCTACCTCTGCTACCCCTAGCTGATAATAGCCTGACTTTAAGTCAATTTCGGAAAATACTTGGGCTCCATATAACTAGTCAAACAAATCATCTATTCAGGGCAATGGGTATTTGTTCTTAACTGTGACTTTATTCAGCTGTCTGTAATCAATGCACAATCTGACCACATAGTCTACTTCAATTAATTTAATTATGCCAAATTTTATTGATTTCAATTTAATCATTTTCTTTAATTTATTTTCAATATGTTGTCATCCTTATTTAATTTATAACTTGACACGTGCGACTTGCTCTTATTATGATAAACCGACACATAACAACTTTATCTTGTAAGCACGTTCAAGCCAAAATCCAATGTATGCATGTGCCTCATGTGCATGACAATGCCAAAAATACTATATATTCAAATTGTTGAATCTAATAAATAAAATGAAAAAAAAGGAAGTGTACAAAAGAAAGTGAGTCGGTTTACTAGCATAAAATTTTGTCTTGGCTTTTATCTTCCACCGTTGGCTTCTCCCTCTTCTTCTCTCAATTTTCTTCAATTTCTTATCAAAGATCAGCCACAAATATGACCACAGGTGAGTTAATTATCCTTTCCTTTATTGCTAATATTGATTTAAGTGTTGATGGATCATGATTTAGGAAGTACAAAGTGATTGTAACACTTCTTGATTCTATTCCAGGGCAGTAAGTTAGACTTTCTTTTTCTCCATGCTAGACACCGAATCTGAAGAGACTCCAAACAAACAAATTGTAGCTTTATGACTTAAGTTTCAGGCTATATAAAATTTTGCATGATTTGGTATTTGTGAAAAGATATTGACATGTGACTGGTTCGATTGTGGAACCTAGCTGAATCACTTGCTATTTTGATTATTTTTCTATATGATAGATTTGTTAATTGTGGAAACTCAAAACATGAAAGTTGTAGATATCTTGTTATCTATTGTATACTAAATTTCAGGACCAGATTATCGACAAATGTTGAGTTATGGTTAAGAAAGTTAAGTCTGTTCTATATCTGAGCTATCTGCTAAGTGACTTGTGCATGTCCAGTAATTTATTTGCTTATTTTGAGCTCTTTATTGACATTATCTGTAAATGGATATGAAAATTATAGGTACATGTCTTAGCCAAATTGTAGCACAAATATAACCTCAATATGTTATGTATTTTGTGAGTTATTGCCTTCAAAAATCAGACTGGTCTGAATGCTAACCCTATTCTTGACTAGTCACAAATACCCACCATATGAGGAACTTAGAGGCAGAATGGATGCAAGTTGTCAACATGAAAAATGTTCCATTTTAACATATATAAGTGTATACAAAATTTCATAAAAAAATGAGTTACATGTTGTAAGCTATGAAGAAGCAAATTTAGTATCCCAAAACTGCCAATAGGAAGAAACAGGGTAGAAAATAGAATATGAATATAAATTGCATCAAAAATTACATAATGGTCTAATTGGTCTAAAATTTAGATATTGTTAGAGAAGTGCTCTAAAGGATTAATGAGACGAGACATTATTAATCCAGATAGACTAGCATATGTTATATTCCTTGATTGGATCAAGCAGTAGATATCATAATCTGTAAACATGAGATGTTTAGAGTTAACATGTGGATGCTTGCTAAGAGTAGCCAAGTACATTGGATGACCTTATATGAGACAATCATATGAATATTCTATTCAAATGTCAATGATAGTTTCATCATAGTAATAGTGTAAGTATACTTAGACTTGAGGTACTCAAGGATATCTTGAATACTAATTCTGTACTGTGAGTCTATTCCTTGTTAACTCATAGAGGTTACTCATAGGATGGTGATTGGGTACAGTTTGAGGTATTTGAAGGTAATTAGGTAGCCAACAAAGGATTCACCACTCCGAATAGAGGGAGTGTATACCCATGGCCACTTATCAGGACATTACTCGGAAGTCTCTGGCCAGAATGGAAATGTCATGAAGATGGTCTTCAGTAACATGTCTAATAGAGTAATTAGTCTCAAGGACAAGATCCAATATCACTTGGGTTAGGTGTGACGTAGTTAATCTAACGAGAGTTGACACATTGTCCATACTCTGAACCGAGTGGGGTATAGATTGGTGAAAAAATAAATTGCACATAAATTGTCTATGGAAAGGTTTGTAGTCAAAACCACTGACTTTCTAGTTAATTAGGGGTCATGATGTGTTGCTAGATACCGCTCATGACTTGCTTAAATTAATTGATAATTTAAGTAGCCAACATAACCGAGAACCTAATGGGTCACACGCTTTGGAGATGTAAAGAATGAGTAAAATGGTTTTGGATAAGACCTAAAAATATGAGAGAATTATTTTAAGTCAGTTCGTGATAAGTTCGCGGAAAAAAAATCGTTCGGGGGGATTAACGGGCCCGCGCAGGCCTGCTGGCCTAGCAGGCCTACCGATTGGCCTACCTAGTAGGCCCAGGCAGGCTACTACGCACTAACACACGTAGCAGCACACTAATTAGCTTTAAATTGGCCAATTGGCCAATCTACTATTCATAACTCCCATTTTCTCCTCTCTTAATTTTTACTTTATGAAACTGATATTCTTTTGGATCTAAAAGACAAAACAGATAATAAAAAAATTATTGAGAGAAGAAAAATTAAAAGGTTAATTTTTCTCTCAAAGGAACACATAACATTACTAGCATTTTGAGGTGTGATCAAGCCATCTTCCTTGTGGTTTCATTCTTTCTTCTTCGCGTGGATATTGTTAGAGACATTCCTAGATTGGATTGTTGTGGTTTGCTATAACCCAACAAGGTGAGAACTTGAAGAAAATCAAGAAATTATAAAAGTATAAATTCTGAATTTTCCTAGGTCAAATTAGTTTTAATTGGCACATGTATAATCTTTTGATTCGGGTTTTGAAAATTTTTATTTTCTGCTGCGTAATATGTATGTGATATATGCTTAAAACCCATCACTTTGGCTATTGGATCCATCATATGTGTTATGTACTAGGGCCGATGTATCATAAGCTCCAAGTGTCAGGAGTGGATATCAACTTGATCCCATGAGGGTCTTTAAGTGACTATCAAGAACATCCTTAAAGACTTGAGAAGAGTTAAGGATGCATTCTTCGTTAATGGAGATAATACGCTTAAGGTAAGCAGGTTTATGGATGCCAGCATCCAGACTATAAGTTCATATTGAATAGTTGTGTAGTCAGTTGGAAGAGTTCCAAACAGATAATGACTACAGATTTCACACTAAAAGTACATTATAGCTTTCGATGTAGCTAAGAAAGTGGTTTAGATAAGGAAATTCATCACAAAGTTAAAAGTGGTCCCTAGCATTATTAGTCTGATTTGATTTAAATAGTAATTGAGCCATTACAAATGCAAATGGGCCCATAGTCTCATCAAACATCAAAACATGTACTAAGACGTAACCATAATAAGATTATTGGTAGACGTGATGTAATGATAGAAAAGGTTTCCCTTTGATCAAAACACAATTAAATGGCTCACTAAGCCATATCCCCAGAAGGGTTGTGAGAGTCAAATCCATGCCTATAATATAATGTACAAAGGCGATTGGCTCTAGTACAAGTGAGAGATTGTTAGAGAGGTGCCCTAAAGGCAATCACCTTAGGCACATAATGTACACATACATATAGGCATTCTTGCATTATTTTGGTGTTTATGCATACATGAATTGATATAGATCTTAAACCAAATGATGTATTCCATGATATATAACACAACATGAGGGAAATCATGATGAGATCACGATGGTGAGATTTCTATCATGTGTAACTGTGTCTATATCTAAATTATCTCTAGTCATAGGATTAACGAGATGGGACACTGTTAATCTGGATATACTAGCACATGTTATACTATAGACATGAGATGTTTAAAGTTAACATGTGGATGATTGCTAAGTATAGCCAAGTACATTGGATGATCTGCCACGAGACAATCACATGGATTATGTATTCATATGTCAGTGATAATCTCATCATAGAAATGGTACAAGTATCCTTAGACTTAAGGTGGTCAAGGTTATCTTGGATACTGATTCTATACTTTGATTTCGTTCCTTGTTGCCTCTTAGAGGTCGCTCATAGGGAGGTGATTGGGTATAGATTGAGGTATTTGAAGGTAGTTGAGTAGCCAATAAGGGATTCACTACTCCTGATAGAAGGAGAGTATACATATAGCCTATTGTGGAGAGCATTACTCATAAATCATTGTGCAAGGTGGACATGTCTTGAAGATGATCTTCAAGGACATATCTTATTAGAGTAATAAGTCTCATGGATAAGAAACGAACATCACTTGGACTAGGTGTGCCATAGTCAGTCTAGTAGGAGTTGACACATTATCCATACTCTGAACAAAGTGGGGTATAGTGAGGTGAAAGGATAAATTGCACAGATAATTGTTCTATGGAAGGGTTCGAGTCAAACCACTGACTTTTCCGGTCAATTGGGGGTCATGAGGTGTGGCTAGACACTGTTCTTGACTTGCTTAATATTATATGATAAATTGAGTGGCCAATATAACCGTGAACCTATTGAATCACATGCATATAAGAGTGTGATGAAAGAGTAAAATGGACCTTAGATTTGATCCAAGTTTAAGAGAGAGAAAATTTGGACTGGACAGTTTTACGGATGTGGAAAAGTTTCCTGGACACGAAAAAGTTTTCCGGACACAAAAGGCATTGTGAGCATGAGATGCTCATTGTGAGCGCAAAAAAGGGCTGGGCTAGAGGTACGTTGAAGGCTCATGCGGGCCCGTAGTAGGCCAGCAGACCTGTGCGCTACAGGCCTACGCTGCATGCTGCTGGCCTGCTAGTGCACAGGTAGCGGGTATGTAAGGCCAATAGCCTACCGATTGGGTTCTCCTTGTCCAAATTAGACTCCGTTTTATGTATCCTACTTGGAATTGGATTCTTTATGCCCTAGGACTAATATAATACATATAAAAGGGATTTTAAGGCCAAAAATACAGTAGCCCACATTAGAGAAAATTAATTTAGAATTAATTCTTCTTCTTCTTCTTCTCTCTTGAACATTCAACCAAACTTGTACCTTGATTGTTTGTTCACCTATTGCTATATCTGGTTTCCTTCATCCACTTCACATGGATATCGATAGAGACATCCAAGTTAGGATGTTGGTGGTTTGCTACAACCTAACAAGAAGAAATAAGATCACAACATGGGGAAGATAAAAAATAAAACAAGGTAATCGTCTTCATTCAAGTAGTTGGTATATTCGATTTTAATATACATAGGATGATCCATTAGTTCTAGGATTTCTAAATTTTTAATTTTTCACTGTGCTATGCATGTGATGCATCTTAGAAACCCAACACAATTCATGAGTGGTATCTAGTAACACATCATGACCCAAAATTGACTAGAAAGTTGGTGGTTTGACTACGAACATTTCCATAGGCAATATATGTGCAATTTGTCCTTTCACCCTCACTATACCCCACTCAGTTTAGAGCATGGTCTAAGTGTCAGCTCCCACTGGACTGATTACATCCCTTCTAGTCCAAGTGATGTTAGTACTTATCACCAAGACTCATTACATATAAAGATATCTCTCTGAAGACCTTCTTTGAGACAAGCCTACTTTTGCCAAAGTTTTCCGAGTAATGATCCCGACAAGTGGTCGTGGATATACTCTCCTTCTAACAGGAGTGGTGAATCGTCTATTGGCTACCCAACTATCTTCGAATACCTCAAACTGTACCCAATCACCACCTTATACACGACCTCTCCTAGAGGCAATAAGGAATGAAGTCAAAGTACATGATCGATATTCAAGATAACTTTGAGCACCTCAAGTCCAAGGATATTTGCACCATTGCTATGATGAAATTATCATTGACATATGTTTAGAATACTCATATGATAATTTCATAGCAGGTCTCCGATGTACTTGACTACTTTAGCAAGCATTCACATGTTAACTATAAACATCTCATGCTTATAGTTTATAAGAACGACTACTTGATCCAATCAAGGAGTAAAACATGTGCTAGCCTGTCTGGATCAATGATGTCCCATCTCATTAATCCTATGGCTAGGGATGGCTTAGATATAAACATAATTACACATGATAGGAATCTCACTATCATGATCCCATCATGATTTCCTTCATGCTATGTTTATATCATGGACTTCATTTATTAATTTAAGATCCAATCAACTCATATTATAAATGAACATTAATAAATGAAAATGCCTTTATTCATATCAATGAAAAATGTATATATAGTGCTAATGGTGATTGCCTTTATTGCACTTCTCTAACACATTGGCCATCTCCTAAGATGATACATAATGGTTTTATATCCTTTTCCATGCTTATTTTGAAGTTAGAAAAACATAGAACCATTCCATTACTATCCAAGTACTTCTTGTATGCAAATTGTTCATAACATTTGCATCTCTAGTAGTAAGGGAAGGAAAATAGTTATCACAAGACTTTGGTAACCTTTTGAATTTGATAACCATTATTTGTTTTAAGCTAGTTAAGGAAGCTTAGGTTAGTCAAATGGTATAACTCGTGATTATGCTTATATTCACATTGAATGATATGATTCCAACAATCTAGATGTAAGGAATGAGATTGTAAAAGTATGTACATGAAAAAATGCATGATTATTATGTCTTTAATAATGCGCATTATGGCTCCCACAATTTTATTGCAAACCCATAGCCCTTACTATGAATTCGAGATAACCTATATAGAAGTTTTCCTAGTGAGTTGATATCTAATTTTACTAAGAATAGCCCTAGGGCAAATCCAGCCGACTACCTTAGTTAGAATGGTAGGTATTTAATCCATACCTATTGCATTCTTATGCAACTATCGAAGCCTGTGCTATTTGATGGATTTTGAGCATGTATCACATACATATTACATAGCGGAAAATAAAATTTTTCAAAACCCAAATCAAAGGATTATACTTGTGGCAATTAAAACTAATCTAACCAAGGAAAATTCAAAAATTATACCTTTATAATTTCTTGATTTTTCTTCAATTTCTCACCTAGTTGGGTTGTAGCAAATCACAACAATCCAATCTTGGATTGTCTCTAACAATATCCATGTGAAGATGAGAGGATGAAACTACTAGAGAGATGGCTTGAATATACCTCAAAGTGCTAGCAATGGTGTATGTTCCTTTAAGAGGAAAAATTAAACTCTTCAATTTTTCTTATTGTTTCCAAAAAATTTTCTTCTAAAAATTTTCCCTTGTCTATTTTGTCTTTTGGAGTATTTTAGATCTAAAAGAAAATAAAAAAACTAAATCAAAATTGAAGAGATGAGAAGATGAAGACTTGTGAAAAGTGAAATGTCCAATTGGCCAATTTATATGGGAATTGGGAGCTGCTGCACACGCTGCTTGGGAAGGCCAATCGGCAGGCTTGCCAGGCGCGTAGGCCAACATGGGTCCGTCAACTCCATCGAACGATTTTTCCCCACAATCTTATCGTCAACCAATTCGAAATAATTCTCTCATATTTTGGATCCCATCCAAAAGCCATTTAACTCAATCTTCATATCTCCAAAGCGTGTGACCCATTAGGTTCCCGGTTATATTGGTCACTTAAATTATCAAATAATTTAAGCAAGTCATGAGCGGTATCTATCAACTCATCATGAACCCAATTGACCGGAAAGTCAGTGGTTTGACTACGAATCTTTCCATAGACAATTTCTGTACAATTTATCATTTCAACATTCTATACCCCACTTGGTTCAGAGTATGGACAATATGTCAACCCCTGCTAGACTGACTATATCACACCTAGCCCAAGTGATGTTAGAACTTGTCCTTGGGACTCATTACTCTATTAGACATGTCACTGAAGACCATCTTCAAGACATTTCCACTTTGGCTAAAGATTCTCGAGTAATGATCCCGACAAGAGGCCATAGGTATACTCTCCCTCTATCAGGAGCGGTGAATCCTCTGTTGGCTACCCAATTACCTTCAAATATCTTAAGCTGTACCTACTCACCTGATGGGTTTTAAGCATGTATCACATACATATTATGCAGTGGAAAATAAAAATTTTCAAAACCCGAATCAAAGGATTATACATGTGCCAATTAAAACTAATTTAACCAAAGAAAAATCATAATTTATACCTTTATAATTTCTTAATTTTCTTCAAATTCTCACCTTATTGGGTTGTAGCAAACCACAACAATCCAATTTAGGATTGTCTCTAACAATATCCACGTAAAGAAGAAAGAATGAAACCACTAAGGAGATGACTTGATCACACCTCAAAATGCTAGTATTGTTGTGTGTTCCTTTGAGAGAAAAATTAACCTTTTAATTTTTCTTCTCCCAATAATTTTTTCTTGTTTATTTTCTATCTTTTGGGGTCTTTTAAATCCAAAAAAATATCAGTTTCATAGAACCAAAATTAAGAGAGGAGAAAATTGGGAGTTATGAATAGTAAATTTTGGTTTAAATAGCCATTTAGGCCATTTAAATGCCATATGCGGGCAACTGTGCGCTAGCGCGCACAACAGCCACGCCTTGGCGTACTGAGCAGGCCAGGCCAGTGGGCCCGTCAACCTACCTGAGCGAATTTTTCCCCCGATCTTATCGCGAACAGACTCGAAATAATTCTCTAATATTTTGGATCCCATCCAAAGCTGTTTTACTTATTCTTTACATCTCCAAAGTGTGTGACCCATTAGGTTCCCGGTTATGTTGGCCACTTAAATTATCAAATAATTTAAGCAAGTCATGAGCGGTATCTAGCATCACATCATGACCTCCAATTGACCAGAAAGTCAGTGATTTGACTACAAACCTTTCCATAGACAATAATATGTGCAACTCGTCCTTTCACCATTCTATACCCCACTCTATTCAGAGCATGGACTATATGTCAACTCTCTCTAGATTGACTACGTTACACCTAGCGCAAGTGATTTTAGATCTTGTCACTGAGACTCATTACTCAATTAAACATGTCACTAAAGACCATCTTTATGACAGTTCCACTCTGGCTAGAGATTCCCGAGTAATGATCCCAACAAGATGCCATGGGTATACTCTCCCTCTATCAGGAGTGGTGAATCCTTTATTGGCTACCCAATTACCTTCGAATTCCTCAAGCTATACCCAATCACCACCCTATGAGCGAGCTCTATAAGGCAACAAGGAATGGAGTCAAAGCATAGAATCAGTATCCAAGATATCCTTGAGTACCTCAAGTCTAAGGATACATGCACTATTGCTATAATGAGACTATCATTGACATTTGAATAGATAATTCATATGATTGTCTCATAGCAGGTCATCCAATGTACTTGACTATTCTTAGCAAGCATCCACATGTTAACTTTGAACATCTCATGCTCATTACATGTTAGTCTATCTGGATCAACAATGTCCCATCTTGTTGTTCCTATGACTAGGGATAATTTAGATACTAACATAATTACACATGATAGGAATCTCATTATCATTATCCCATCATGATTTCCTTCATGCTATGTTTCATATCACGAACTTTCATTAATCAGTTTAAGATCTATATCAATTCATATACAAATGAATACCAAATTAATAAAAATGTCTCTTATTAATCAAATAAACATGTACAATAAGTGCTAAAGGTGATTGCATTTAGAGCACTTCTCTAACAATCTCCCACTTGCACTAAAGCCAATCGCCTTTATATTGAATTCCATAGGCGAGTACATGAGAATCATATTTCCTTTGGGGAAGTGGCTTAGTTAAAGGATCAGCTATATTCTGATCAGTGGGCACTTTCTCTATTTTTACATCATTCCTACCAATGATTTCTCTAATCAAATGGTATCTTTT
>CATIWF010005398.1:0-29549 GCA_949630135.1 Balakata baccata | reverse complement strand
AACAAGGGTTACTCACTCGTTTTACAATATTTTAGGACACATTAATGATTAAATGAAATGCCTATACTACATTTATAATTCTAATTTTTCATTTTGTGATAGTTTAACTACATATTAGAAATTTTTAATGTCATAATATGTCCATATTAAAAATATGTATTAAATTTTAAATTTTTATATTGTACATTTAAATTATATAATTAAATAATATATTCAGGCGCGATAGAAAAAATTGTTATGACTATAAAACGGTAGTCAATATTTTTCTCAAACATGACACTCAAAGGGATAAACAATTTCAACAAATTAGCATAATAACGATGAGCATCATGAGCTACTGAGTTACATATGATGGACATGTTGATTCAATCAATAAGTGTTGCACAATAATCTTAGTAGCTCTAAGCAACTCAGTATTAAACGACTGACAATCAGCTGATAAATCATGAAATTTACAGTAATTAGTGATGAACAATAATAATTATAAAGATAAGTAATGGACTGGTAAACGGTGGTGTTAGAAGCGAAAATGATTTTTGGATTAAGAACAGCTTTAGGTCTCGGTCAAAAATAGAAATTTCAAAAAAAAAATTTTTGACCGAAATATGTAAACATATTTTGCATGACATACAAACACACTTTGTATATTAACCTTAAGTATTTATCCATAATTTTTACAAATCATATTTTGTAATCTTCATGAATAATATCAATTTATCAAGATCATCCAATAATTTTTAGAACAAAATGGAAAAATAAAAGGTTAGGACAAACCTTTTAGAACCGAGTTCACCAAAATTACAAATCAAGCAAAAAGATCAAAAACTTGAGTCGTTTTTGATGAAATTCCTTTGCTAGTTAAAGATGTATGATCACTAAATATTCTTTTCCTCTATTTTTCTTTTCAAGAACAAGAGGAATATTTTTCTTTTCTCTTTTCTTTTCTTTCTTTTTTTCTTCCTTCACCTTTGCTTCGTTTTTTTTTCTCCTCTCCACTCTATCTTATCTCTTGCTTTTCTTTGTTTTATTCACATAGATGAATTGGCAAGTGGTAATATTGCATTAGTGGCAAGGCAAGGTGGCTAAATATTATAAGGCAATGTGTATTATTTTTATTGGCAAAAATGGCAAAATGCATTAATGGTTTAATGCAAAGTGGCATATGGAGAAGGATGGTGAAAGAACTAATACCGCATTAATCATGATAATTACTATAATATACCATTATAGTTAATTTAATTAACAACTTAATTAAATTATGATAATTTTAATTAACACTTTAATTAAAATTATATAGGAGAAATATATTAATTTTAACTCAAATAATATAAGTGATAATTTTTAATTTAATTCTCGATTAAATTAATCCCTATATCATAAATATTGACTAACCAAATAATTTAATTTGGATGTGACTTATAAGGTCAATTATTTTATTGAAATGCAAATATAATATTAACTCCTTAATATTATATTGGACACTATTTCCAAATTCCTCATATACTCGGACATATTAAATATCCTTCCGGAATTCTCCTTTTAATTAACGATAAAATATCAAATATTAATTTGACCTCTAAATTATAATATTAAATTATCTCGTTATGATTCTGATATTGATTATGGTCACAACGTGTTAAACCCTATTGGTCAATATACTAATGAGTGATAATTTGTGTTCTGATTAAAATAAAACTTTCATTATTAGTCTAACTAATAATATCAATCTTATATTGAATACGTCATATTTCTACTGGTCAGAAATTTATTTTATCATAACTAAAATATTAACTTCATTAGGATCTTACCCTGGTGTTGTAGGGTAATCTTATGTCTCACTATATAACTAATTGTGGTGACTACGAGCCGAATTACTAAGCGTGGATAGCCCAATACAAGGCAAGAGTACCTCCACAACCACTCATAAAAGGACAGTCTTGACATATTAAGTCAAAAAATTTTGAATCATGAAAGACCCATAAATTATGACCAAGATAATAAATGTTGATATCGAGCACTACCTGTATAGTTATTATCAAGCGTCATTGTTCGGTACTCTTAACTTTTTAAGAACCCACTGGTTTATTTAGATATTATTATATCATGAAAAATGAGATTTTTCCTCAAATTAAACCATGTGATAATCTATGGACTAAATGAATACACAATTCACTGTCCTTTTTTGGTTATGAATATTTTTAAGATTATTTTTACCATAAATATTTATTTCATTATTATTAACGATTTGATAATAAATTCTTTGTGGATAATTAATGAGTTGCATATTTTATAGTATAATGTAATTACTATATTCATAATTTAATCAACAACTAGAATATTTTATTTATTACGAATGTGAAATATACATACGTATATTATGATACATTATTTAATATATAAAAAAAATATAAATGCATTAGAACATACACACTACTGATAACAGATGAATCATCTGCTTCTAAAACATCAAACTCAAATGAATACGAGATGAACAACTATGCTAACAACGATGAGCAAACGAATCACAAACAATGGACAATCTCTTGGTTGAAAAAATGAAACCATATGACAAAGCATCGCTAACAACCTTACTAATAATGAACAATTGACAGTAAGACGATGGACAATATATTTTTCATATATAAAACTCAAATAAATAATTCATGGACAATAAGCTTACCAACGATGAGCTCTATACGATATGGTCGATAGCATGGTATAACTGTTCAATCCATATTAATATAATTAGATTTATAAAATTTCGCATAATTAAGGGCAATAAACACTTGAATATTTTGATAGATCAAACAATCCTATTTCTTATTTATTATATCAATTACAAATCGTCAATAGAATCTTAATTTCAGATATGGTGGATTAACATTCGCATTTGAGTGTGCTGAAAAATATCTTTGTTGACGATGGATATGGAATAAAAATATGAATCAAATAAGTAAGCGTGGGATTTAAAAACTTCATAAATCGTTATCAAATTATTTATCGATGAGATGCAAAAAAAAAAAGTTTTTGTAGCAATGGCACTATTTTAATACTATTAATAATTGATAATAAATATGTTGCTGCAATTTTGTATGGCTGGGATTAATAAAGTTATTTTATTTATATCAATTAATCTTTGTGAACCATATACTTTCATTATTTTACATTGTCGACAACCCTGTTTCAATGCTTTCATTCCTTATAATCTATTCAATTCCCCGCCAAAGTGAAAAAAAGGGCAAAAGCATTTAATTAAGGTCAAATCAAATCAGCTGAAAAATTCATGATAAGTGAAGCGACAACTTGGACTATGGGTACACGTTTCGTAGACATATAAACCTATTATTGTCAATTATATTCTACTCTAGCAAAATGAACGATGAGAGAGCAACAGACCTCTGTCGTAGTGTAGCCTTTTCGGCCAGACCATACTAAATGTGATATGATAAATATTATTTCTCTGAACTCTTTTTAATCCAACTTACATTGAAAATTTTTTAAGTTAATACAAGATCAAGATTAATAAATTTAAATACGTGAATTCATAAATTATAAATATTTTAATGCAAATTAGACAAAAAAATTTAACAAAATATGTTGGGACAATTAGCATTCTCATGTCAAAATAAGACTGCATAGGTGAATGTATGTAATATTTTCCATCTGTATATAATTCGTAAGATCGTGGCATGTTTTATGTAGGGTGCTGGCATGCGCATGTTCATACAAATAATGATGAAACCCAAATGAATTAGCAATATACAATAATTTCAATAATGATGACCAAACAGTTCATTAAACAATGGACAACTTGTTTCTAAAAATTTAAACTAAAATGGAAAATCGATGAACAATATTACTAATGACGATGAGCAAATGAACAATACACGATATACAATCTGAATATAAAAGATAAAACAAACATGAATAAGCTATGAACAATAAGCGTAATAACGATGTGTAAGTGAAAAAAAATATGATGGACAAACCCATTCGTTGAGTTTTTTATTTAATTAGTATATTAATATGAGATATCTTGATAATATCTCAGTAAATATAATTAGTCCTCGTAAGATAAACTTGGATGATTAATCCATTGAATTTTTGAATTAATGGATTAATAAGTTTGAAACATCTTTATGACAAATTTATAAAGTTATGTATAAAACTAAAAATTGCATAATAAAATTCAGTTTCAATTACCAGGATTCCATTTCAACCATTGAATACACTGATATTTTATTAATGGTTTAAATTTTTTTATTTTATTTATGCATGTGGTAATGTAGATAATATATGTTAAATAAGGCAATCTATAGAAACAATGTGATGTTCCATGTCAAACACACTTCATACACTACAAGAAATGAGCACATTAATTGACAAAATACAAAAATTAGGTGTTAGTGGCTAATTAATTAGTTGTGATAGCTTTTAAAAGTTAACATTTGATTTGGTAGTTAGTTTAGTTGGGTAACCATTAAACCCGGAGAGAGGAAAATATGAAAGGAAAATAAGGGAGGATTTTCATTTTTCCTTTAGTTGGGAAAGGAGAGAAAATATTGAAGGGAATGAAAATAATTCTTATTTTTTTTCTTTCCTTTCTTTCCAAAATAGAGAGAAAATGGAGGAGATCGAGAGGAAAATTCCACTATTTAATATGAAATGATATTTTTATCCTCTATTTACTTTTTTTTTTCCGAAATAAAGAATAAAATAGTAAATTTGTGATATTATTTTCTTTCCTCTTCCCTCTTATTTTACTTCTATCCAAATACAATAAAGGAAAATAACTTTTATTTTTCTTTCTATCATTCTTTATTTTACTTTAATTCAGATGTAGAAAAAAAATAAAAATTATTTTACTTTCTTATTTTCCTCTCATCGGTGGCAAAGTTCCTGAGCAGAGTGTAAATAGCGTTTTCATATTAAAAACAATAAACTATGTAATATAGTCGATTGTTAAAAATTGATGTATGGCCCCAACCTAATTCAAAAACCAACAGTAGGCATACGACGAGGACAGTTGACAGAAACAAAACCCTTCAAACTCGGTCCAATTTGAACTTTTTCTCTTTTTTATTTCATTATCACGTTGTGTGCATATGAAAACCTCAAAACCCTAGGTAGTTTGTATGAAACCAGTAAAACCCTACATATTGTTTTCTGTCTAAATTACTATGCTCACGACATAATATCTTACAATTTACATCCCAAATGAACTATAACTTTAACTTCTATGATGTGTATTTTGATACGTCCGATGAAGACTTGAATGGGTATGCGATGGTAGGAAATCCACTAGTTTTATTTGTAGGGGTGGACAATCATAAGAGTACTACCGTTTTCGCTTGTGCACTGGTCGATTGGGAGACATATGATTGGGTATTTCATACATTCCTAGACTGCATGGGAGGAAGGCAACCCACTTTATCACTTACTGACACAGATAAGGAGATGAAAGCGGTAATACCAAATGTGTTTTCAAAAACACGACACAGATTGTGAGCTTGGCACATTATGCGAAATGCATACAACAATTATAAATTTAAGAAATCGTTTAGTAGTCTTCTGCTTAAACGGTATCCGATTCAGGAGATGAACTCTGGATGGGAGAATTTTAAAGCTGAATTTAACCTTAATGTGGAAGCTACAGGAAGGGTGCACGATGCAGAGGAAAACATTGCACATTGGGCAAAATCTAGCTTTACTGGATGTTTCTTTACAGGTAAGAACAAGACTAAATGGGGGGCAGTATTAATGCATACACTAAAAGGTTTGTAAACAATAAGGTCTCCCTATGCCTGTCAGGGTCTACTGCGAATACGGAACGAATGCATGCGCAATGATTGCTTGAACTCGCAATCCACCCCTGTGCTACGAACAATTTTTGGTCCCATCGAGGCAAATTTGGCCGTCTTACTTGCTCAAAGGGTGTTTGCAAAGGTATGTGGCACATCACATTATATTTGTCCAGAGACCAGAACCAATTACATTTTAGCATTGGAATATAGAGCAACAATTCTTAGTACTTTCTCTTTAAACACTTCCAATATTTTACATGTGTATAGACACTTTTTTTTTTACATTGGACATGTTTGGTGTGATTAAGTGTATGAGGAATTGTATTTATTTTGTCATTACGTGTCACACTCGCCTCAGTCTTTTATTAAAAAACATAAAAAAAATTGAACATTCACAACGCAGGAATCACAATAGCAAAAAGAAAAGAGCAGTCGCACTTTGGAGTTTTAGCTCGCAAAAAGGTCTTGGTTGTTTGCCTAAGAAAAAGTGCGCTAGCGCAAAGGGATTTTCACAAGAGCAAAATTCAAATCTTCAAGACTGTTGGAAAACGCCTGAATCAACGTATGCCACATGTCCCTAGACCTCATAACGGCTCTATAAACTTTCAAAGTTCATGACCGAGTATGTCATTTATTTCTTTAATGTAATTTTTTAGCAAGGGGTGTGTGTAACAATTTTATGCATTTGTTGTTAATACTGTGATTATAAAGTATATTAATCTAGATTGGGTAAATGCAGGTGCAAGAAGAACTGATGCAGGAGAGTTGGTACGGTATAGAAAGAATGAACCCTTTAGAAGAAGGATCAATGCTATCTAAAGTCTTTAAATATAATCTTGAAAGTCAAAAGCCTAAAAAAGTAAATTTTGTGACATACTACTTGGAGGAAAACAGGATTAGTTGTGACTATGGTTTGAGCGAAAGTCACAGATGGCCCTGCCGGCATGTATTCTATATTATGAAACAGTTGCACTTGACCATACTACCACAGGGATTAATACTGGATAGATGGAGAAGATGCAAGGTCAAAGTGCAAGTTGAAATTAGGTGATCGCGAGGATAATGATAACAAAGCTCAACATTTTGCAGCTTTGCACTATGAATGCCTAAGGCTTTGCCACAAGTTTTAAGATGAAATGTAAATGAGCAAGTGAATATAAACACACAAGATTTATAGAGGTTTGAGTATTAACAAACCATAATCCTGTCCCCAACTGTAATTGGAAGTTCTACTATCTCAATTGGATATACAAGAGGGTTTTTGTAGCTCATTCACAACCAAGTATTTTCTCAATGCTCACATCAAACCCAAATTCCTTGTGTTTTAATGACTGACACAATAATCAATTCCTTTTTATTTTTCACAGGCTCACACACAACTAAACTAAGAGCTTTTTTCCCTTATTTCACTCTTACAACTTATTCCCAAGTGTTTAAGATTAATATTTCAACATTTCTTACAAAATAATTAGAAAATTAATTTGCAATAGTTTTAACACATTTAAATATTGCTCTTTTATTGTAAGGTCTTTTGGAGGTCTATATGTAATTTATGTCTTCCAATTAGTCGTTACAAATGGGTGCTAACATTCTATCTAACGTTATAAAGATGAATCATTAAAAATTGTTTGATATAGTGAAATCATGAGCGCACTTTCCTTTTTGCGATCACGATTCTTGATTTATCAATTGGAGCTTTACATGTGACATCCTTTAATTTGTCCTTTCCTTCAACGACTAGTCCAATTAGCTTTTACAAGCACGACACAATTTTCCCGAGTGCCAACTTTTGCTTCCAAAATGTGAATGATGTGTTTCCCGCTCGTGAAAAGTTTTTGGATCTTAGTGGACTTTTGCATCAAGCCTTTCCCAAACGCGAAAACTTTCTCGGTCATAAACTTTGAAAGTTTATATAGCCATTATGAGGTCTAGGGACACATGGCATGTGTTGATTGAGGTGCTTTCCAACAGTCTTGAAGATTTGAATTTTGCTCTCGTGAAAATCCCTTTGCGCGAGGGCACTTTTTCTTGGGCAAACAACCAAGACCTTTTCACTAGCTGGAACTCCAAAGCGCGACTGCTCTTTTCTTTTCTTTTCGCTATCACTATTCCAGCATTGCGAACACTCTTTACTAGCCTTTTTTGTTTCTTTAAATGTTTCACTAAGTAAACATTGACCTATTAACTTGAAACTTGGTATGCTATAAAACAACACTAAGATAAGCATATTGGTCACATTTAATTTGAGTATCAAGATCAAAATAGAGACCAATCCCCCTTAGATCAACAAGCTCTCTCTTTTTTATTTTGACAATCAATTTAAGCAAAATAATAAAATTGAGCATACAATAGTGAAATTAACATATCAAAAAACAACTATGTCAAATTTCAAGACAATCTGTATACATTATCATGTTCACCAATATGGTTAAACATAAATCAAAAAGTCAACTTTTGTAGATTAAATGTTGAGTCTGATTATTTTGAAATGTTTTAACCATTTTGCTTATGTTTCTATCACATCTCTCTCCCTTTGTTAATATAAAAAAGAATAAAAGCAAATAAGAATACAATCAAGCAGTTAGGGCATAAAAAGTTAGAAAATACCAAATATTATTAACTATTAACTTTAAGTACATTAAAAAGAATATGAAAATAACAATCACACTTCAAAAGAAACATGCTAAAATAGAAAATAGATGTGGAATGCATGATTGGACAAAATGCTTGAAAAAAAAATAGAGTTATGGCCTAAAAGAATAGGGATATGTCATCATCTCCATCACTATTGCCCTTCTCACTTTCTTGAGAATCCTCCCCCTTAAGGTCTTCACCCTCTTCAACTACAAACTCTTCATTGCAAACTTGCATGCCTAAGTAAGATTGCAAAGTCAGTCTATGTAAAGATGTCTTATCATCCTCATAAGCTTGCTTTCCATTGGAAGTGGTTGAATTAGGTGTGGAGCCTATGAATGGCCGACTATAGGAACATCTTGAGGTGGTTGCTCTCTAATAATAAGTCTTGCTCTTTTCCTCCCTTGAGAAGTAAAAGAAGCTTGTGTGCCTTGCTCTTATAAAGTATAAGCATAAGCATCATCTCTGACTTTCTTGATAGCCTTGGCACTTAAGAGATAGGGCATGTCAATCAAATTATCTCCATACTCCTCAATCTCCATCTAGTTTTTCAAATTATGAGGAGTAAGAAGATGGAAGTGGTTGGCTATTTTGGAGATATGAGAAGTAATAAGAATTGTACCTCCCTTAGTGGTAGCAATATAGTGAAGATGATCCATAAAGTGCATTGTTAACTCCATCGACACACTATGGACTAGGACATACACAAAAGTCAAATCTTTCTTGCTTATCTTCTCATTACCCATCCTCCTAGCATGAATGGTAAAAGTGACAAGTTTATGAAAGTACCAATGTAGGAGAGACTTGACATGTTTTACATTGGAGGCCTTGTCAAGGGTGGTTTCTTTGGAAATTTCTTGCCAAAATTCCTTGAAGGATTGTGCCATCTCTTGATAGTTGAGAAGCCTATAAGTTTTGAACTTGATCTTGGCAAATTCTTCCCTTATGAGTTGAAGTCTTTGCCCAAAAAGACTAAATTTGACATTATAATATCTGGGCTTTTCATGGTGATTGTCACTGATAGAGAAAGTAGAAAGAAACTCCAATTTCAAGTCATCATAGCCATGCAACTTGGGCCATATAAAATCTATTCATCCTACTTTCTCAATAGCCTCTTCATATGCTCTATCAATAAGTTCTTAAAATGTCCGGTCTTGGCCACTTTATTAGGAAGAATGTCCTTCATTTTTAGAACCTCATATCTTGTTTTTTCCTTTTAGGAGAAAGAAGTAACAATTTTTTTTTTTGAAAGGAGCAACGAGTTCTTCCATATTTAAGGGCTGTTGAGAGGTTATGGTTGGGTCCTTACCCTTTGAAGCTCATGTGGTGATTTTGGGGAGGCAAGATGAAGAAGAAAAATTGACGAAAACTTTAAGAGAATGTGATTTTTAGAGAGAGTGTATGGATGCTCAAGAATGATGCAAGTGAATGTTCAATGCATAATACCTCTTTATATAGGTTTGAAAAGGTGCATCCAATTGTGACATTATGAATAAATGTCATGACTTTTGAGAAAAATGATAAAAAAATTTCTTAAAATCAAGTCGTTCATGATTGTGAATTGCTTTTTCGCAAGCGCACTTTTTCTTAACCTCTTGTTAGAAAAGTGCTCTAAAGGGAATCACCTTTAGCACTCATTGTACATTTTCATTTAAATTGAATAAAAGGTTTTTTCATTAATTTTATGTTCATTTCTTTATGAATTGATTTAGATCTTAAATCATTTAATGAAGTCCATGATATAAAATGTAGCATGAAGGAAATCGTAATGGGATCATGATATTAAGATTCTTATTATGTATAATTATGTTAGTATCTAAAATATCCCTAGTCATAGGATCAAAAAGACTATACATTATTAGTCTGGATAGACTAGCATATGTTATACTCCTTGATTGAATCAAACAGTAGATCTCATAAGCTGTAAGCATGAGATGTTTAGAGTTAACATGTGGATGCTTACTAAGAATAGTAAAGTACATTAGATGACATGCTATGAGACAATCACATGGATGATCTATTCATATGTTAGTGATAGTCTCATCATAGTAATGGTGCAAGTATCCTTAGACTTGAGGTGCTTAAGGTTGTCTTGGATAGTGATTCTATGCTTTGACTCCATTCCTTGTTGCCTCACAGTGGTTGCTCATAGGGTGGAGATTGGGTACATATTAAGGTATTTGAAGGTAGTTAGGTAGCCAACAAAGGATTCACCACTCCTGATAGAAGGAGTGTATACTTATTGCCTCTTGTCGGGATCATTACTCGGGAATCTTTAGCTAGAGTGGAAATGTTATTATGATGGTCTTCAGTGACATGTCTAATAGAGTAATGAGTCTCAAGGACAAGATCTAATATCACTTGGAGTATATGTGACATAGTCAATCTAGTGGGAGCTGACACTGAGTTTATGCTCTGAATTGAGTAGGGTATAATCTGGTAAAAATACGAATTGCACATATAGGGACTTTTTCTATCCCATACAGGGCAATTTCAGCGCTTGCATGAGGCTAGTGTTCTTGCCTTTAAATGCAAAACTCTTTTGTACACCTATCTCGCTCATGTTTTGAATCACGTCCAAAACCCATTTTACATTTCCTTCATACCTTCTATGCATGTGACCTATTAGGTTCCCGGTTATATTGGCCACTCATATCAAAACTTGATCTCGAGCAGATCATGAGCAATGTCAAGCAATATATCATTACCCCTAATTGATTGAAAAGTCAATGGTTTGACTAAGAGTTTTTCCATAGACAATTATCTGTGCAATTCGTATTTTTACCACACTAGACCCTACTCAATTCAGAGCATAGACTCAGTGTCTGCTCCAACTAGATTGACTATGTAACATCTAGTCCAACTAATATTAGATCTTATCCTTGAGACTCATTACTCTATTAGACATGTCACTGAAGACCATCTTAATAACATTTCCACTCTAGCTAGAGATTCCCGAGTAATGATCCTGACAAGAGGCAATAAATATACACTCCTTCTATCAGGAGTGGTGAATCCTTTGCTGGCTACCTAACTACCTTCAAATACCTCAAGATGTACCCAATCTCCACCCTATGAGCAACCTCTGTGAGGCAACAAGGAATGGAGTCAAAGCATAGAATCACTATCCAAGACAACCTTAAGCACCTCAAGTCTAAGGATACTTGCACCATTACTATGATGAGACTATCACTAACATATGAATAGATCATCCATATGATTGTCTCATAGCATGATCACCCTTCCAGCACTCTACCGCCTTAGTGTAAGCAACATGTGCAGCAAGTGTACGATACGCTGCGTTTCAGCAATATTTTACTCTAAATTGGAAGCCAAACTTAGGGTTTTAAGTTCCCATCTCTAATTTGGATTGGAGAACATATAAATAGACCTTTTAAAGGTCTAAAAGGTGCATCCAACTCTGAATTAATAGAGATTAATTCTTCCTTTCTCTTTATTAGATCTATCCACATAGCTAGCACATAGTTGATTAATCTAACCATTCCACTTGCGGTTTTTGTTCTTCTCTTTTATGTGGATTACCATTTGAGGCAATTCAATTATGGATTATTATGGTTTGCAACAATTCAGTAAGAAGGAATTGAAGAAACTAATCCAAGAACATAAAGGTAATCATCTTCAACCCTAGGTTGGTTAATTGATTTTGATAGTATAAGTAGTATCCATTATTTCAGGTTTCGAAAATTTTAAATTTATGTTGCATTCTTGTATGTGATACATATTTAAAACCCAATATTGGTATCAGAGCCCCCTTCTGCTTACTCAAAATTAATTTTAATTAAAGATGCAATTAGATTGTATGAAATTGGCAATTTTGGGTTCCATTGTTTTGAAAATTTATTTTGATTGTAAATTCATTTTCATCTTATTTTCTTTCATAATCTGATCATGAGATGATTAAGGGATATAATTATGATTGAAATTTTGATTGAATGTGATTTAACTGGTGAAATTCAGATTTATGAACAATGTGGCTGAAAACTAGGTTTTCCATGACCTAGTGATGTTGTATGGTATAATTGATATGGTTGTTTGATATGTATTTATAATATGATTGTTTGAACATTGATTTAGCATGTTATGATTATGTTTTAACATATGAATAGCTCCAAAGTTTTAATTAAAATCGTTTTAATTAATTTTGAATAAAAGTGATGAAACGAGACTGTTTTGTACCCCCCAAATGGGGCTGTTTTATTTGCAAATTTTTGTATATGTTAATTTCGGTTCCAACACCTTTGTATTATATTTATGTTATAATTGTAATTTTATTTTGATGTTGAACATATACCAAAATGATTTTTCCCGATTTAGAATTTCCAAGATAATTATAGTTGATGATGTGTCAATTTGAGTGTATTGTGTATTTCTTTGTTGGACTTGATGATTTGGTTTGTTCCAAATTATTTTAATTGACATGATCTGAACTATAGATGCTTAGATTATTGCTTTAAATTTCTGATATCTTTCAAAATTTTTCGGTTTTGATTTTGAATCAATATAAGTTGAGCAAATTCAATACTAGTATGACTAGATAGTATTATGTATGATAAAATTGATAAGTTTAACTTTGGGATCATTACAACTTAGTTTTAAGGTGAATTAATTTATGAAAATATGGAATTTTAATATTAATATGATTAAAGGATTAAAATTCATATTGAAATTACATGCAAAGTGAAATTAACCAAATCAATATAAGTAGAAAATTTCGGTTCAAGTGTTGAAACCGGTTTTTCAAATTGGAATCCAAAATTGTTTTTTTTTTATTATACCTTTTCTTATGCATTAGAAAATGCAAGTTATATGTATATGAAATACATGATGAATGATTATGGACTTAAGCCAATGTAATTTAGCAAACATGGTTAATTTTGATTTATGGTAAATAGGACATGTGTGTCCTTGCCTCTTCTTTTACCTCATGTATTTCTTTTCTCATCTCACTCCTTTCAAATGTAAATTGAGGTTTTCTAATTTTGAAATATGTAATTAAATTACATAAGATTAGGATAAATTGGAGATGCAAAGAAGCAAGGAGGATGTGTCATAAACAAGAAGACTTAGAGATAAGAATTTGATTTCTATTTTTGGGTTATAACTCATGCATTAACCTAGGTGAGACCTAATCAATCCCTCTTTGACTCAAGGGGTTGATATTAGTATGTCCATAATCATACCATATATTTAATGTAACTATCCCTATATATTCTTGTGACGATGAATGTATAATGCATTTTAGTTAATAGATGAGACTAAATTAACAAAACCCCTTGCTTAACAACATTGAAGCTTATGTCTTCCATTAATATAGTAAGAATGAGAGTTCTTTTAGAGTTAGGGTTATTGGAAAAACATAAGCCTGCTCCATAAGAATATGTTCAAACTATTGAAATTAGATTTCACGATTAATGGGCCAGCTTTAACTAGACACATTAGCTTATTGGGCAATCCCAAGGTTAATATGGATACAGATGAAGTTGGATAAGTGTACATGAATCAAAAGTTGATAACCTAATGACTATAGACACATCAACATTTGATAGCATTAGATTCAATAGTTGCATGAGAATGCAATTGGTATGGATTAGATACCTACCTTTCGACCTAAGTTGACTTGTTAGGCAAACCTGAGATGATTCTTAGAGATATTGGAAATTGACCCACTAGGAGAACTTCCATATGTTAGGTTTTAAAGATGTATCACATACCAAAAATGCAATAGAAAATAAAATTTTTTAAAACCCAAATCATAAGATTCTAATAATGCCATTAAAACTAATTGAAGAAAACATAGTTAGAAATTATACCTTTAATTTTTTGGGTTGATTCTTCAATTTTCCTTCTTGTTAGATTATCGCAAACCATAACAATCCAAATAAGGATTTCCTCTAATGTTGATTCACTTGGAAATGGAAGAAGGAAACTACAAGGGTGATGGTTCGAATACACACAAAATGCTAGCAATGTGTATGCTCTTTGAGAGAATTTTCAAGAAATTAACACTTAAATTCTTTTGGTGGCTATCCATTTTTTCGGGTGTAAAATCCTATTTATAGGTGTTTCCAAAATACTATAGGGTTGCCAAAATACAAAAATAGGGTTTGGGAGCTAAAATGGAAATTTGCTAAAAATTGGCCAATTCAGCGCACAAGGCCAACGCTGACCCCCCAAGCAATTTTTTTTCCCAGAATTTTTTCGCGATCCCATTACGATCTGACCCCAAATAATTCTTCCATAATTTTGGATCACATCCAACACCATTTTACTCATTTTTCATACCTCCAATGCATGTAACCCATTAGGTTCACAGTTATATTGGCCATCCAAATTAACAATTAATTCGAGCAAGTCATGAGCAATATCTAGCAACACAGCATACCCCCAATTGATTGGAAAGTTAGTAATTTGACTACGAACCTTTCCATATATAATAATTTGTGCAATTTATCCTTTCACCATACTATACCCCTCTCAGTTCAGAGCATAGACAATGTGTCAGCTCCCGTAAGACTGACTGCGTCAAACCTAGCCTAAGTGATGTTAGATCTTGTCACTATGACTTATTACTCAATTAGACATGTCATTGAAGACTATCTTTATGACATTTCCACTCTAGCCAGAGATTCCGGAGTAATGATCCCGACAAGAGGCCATGGATATACACTCTCTCTTTCAGGAGTGGTGAATCCTCCATTGGCTACCTAATTAACTTCAAATACCTCAAACTGCACCCAATCACCACCTTATGAGCGACTTCTATGAGGCAACGAGTAATGTAGTAAAAACACATAATCAATATCTAAGATATCCTTAAGTACCTTAAGTTTAAGGATACTTACATCAATGCTATCATAAGACTATCGTTAACATTTGAATAGATAATCCATATGATTGTCTCATAGCAGGTCATCCAATGTACTTGACTACTCTTAGCAAGCATCCATATGTTAACTCTGATAATCTCATCCTCACGGCTTATGAGATCTACTGCTTGATCCAATCAAAGAGTATAACATGTACTAGTCTATTCATATCAACAATGTCCCCTCTTATTGATCATTTAACTAGGGATAATTTAGATACTAACATAATTACACATGATAGGAATTTCATTGTCATGATCCTATCATGATTTCCTAATGTTATGTTTCATATCATGGACTTTTATTAATCAGTTTAAGATCTATATCAATTCATGTGCAAATGAATACTAATATAATAAAAGAATGCCATTGTGAATGTGTACACTAAGTGCTTGAGGTGATTGCCTTTTGGATACATCTCTAATAATCTCCCACTTGTACTAAAGTCAATTGCCATTGTATATTATACAATAGGCGAGGATATGACTATCATATTCCTTTTGGGGTTTTGGTCTAGTGACTCGATCAGATATTTTATGATCAGTGGGAACTCTTTCTATTATTACATCATATCTACCATTTGATTTCTCTGATCAATTGGTAAAGTCCGGTACATGTTTGGATCTTCGATGAGACCATGATTCCTTCTCATCTTCTAATGGCGCCATTTTTATTCCAATCATATTGAATTAACAATGCTATGAATCATTTATAACTTGTGATGAATTTTACTGATACAAACTGCTTCCTTAGCTACCTTGGAACTTGAATTGTACTTTCATTTGTGGAATCCTCAGTCATTACCTATTTGGAACTCTTCCAATTGATTGCACAACCATTTAATGTGAATACATAGCATGACTAGGATTTTGAGTTATCCTTGTCGAATTGGATGTTGGCATCCATAATCCTGCTTACCTTAAGCTTCCTTTCTCCTTAAATCAAGAATGCATCCTTAATAATTCTCACGTATTTAAGGATGTCATTGACAGTCACCCATAAACCCTTTATAGGATCATATTGATATCCACTCATGACACTTAGAAAAGCAATATTAGCTATTATTAGGGCTTAATGTGGGTGTAAATATAAGTCTATATCAAACAAGTATGAGTGTACATCGTGAGTGTAATTGAAAATAAATAAAATTCATAAGTTACATGTGCATCTCATATTGGAAAAGATGGGTCAATAGAATGATAGCAGCTCAGAATGGGGCGATCTTAGAAAGGGCCCACATCCACCTTCATCTGAGGTATAAATTGAGAGGATCTACTGTTAGGTCCTTACTGCTTTGCCATCATGCTCTTTTATTGAGCCATCTAATTCATAAACATCTCTTGTTATACCTGCAACTTAGACTAAAATTCAGCCCTCAATTTATTCCTTACTTCATTCTCTATTTCTTCAACTGATATGGAGGTAGATTGTTTCCTCCTACTTTGTTTACCAAAAAAATTGGAGATAGTTGCCCTAATTCCTATACCACGAATAATGCTAGCATATTCAGGTTTGCCAAGTGAACGTGTTAGGATGTCATCTTGCCCCTCTAAAAGCCAAATCCCCTAATTTACTTCTTCCTGCATGGACTCCTGTTAAACATATATATTCATAAAAAAATAAAATAAAAAACCCATAAGCAAACATATGTAAAAAAAAAAAAACAATTTTTATATAAAAAATATATATGAAATTGAACATAAAATAAACATCAATATAATCAACAAGTAAAATGAGACTAAATTAAATAAAAAAAAAAGTCGAGCAAAATATTACATATCATTTTCTGTGCCACCTCTCTTGTCTCTTCAACTGGTATTAAATAATTTCCTTCATCTGTCTTTCTTGTTCTAGCTCTAACCTAGATGAGACTTCGATAATATAATGTAGTAGCATATGATTGCATCATCGATGAGGAGGAGAAAGAAGCAATAGGATTTTCAACTAGACACTTGGGTCTTCTACCAGTATAGCCCTTGCGACCTAAATATTGGAGATGGACATTCTTTGATTTTTTTGCTTTGGCTGTGACCTTGATTTGCTGTTAACAAAAACACAAGTAATGAAGAAATTAGTATTATTCTTATATATTAATATATTTCTAGCAAAATAATTAAAATATTAATAAATTTTGTGACTAATGATTCTACTATACATAGAGAAACTTGTAGATTTTAATAAAAGATACCTCAAATTCTTCATTTTGATATATCAATTTGAACTCTTCCCACACCTCATATTCCAAATATTCATATTTTTCCAATGGTGATAACTGATGGGAATTACCAACCATCTTGATGTATTTTTTGATAAGGCAGTGTTTGAAATCTTTCCACTACCTTCTCGCACTTTTTAAAATTTTTGTCTTCATTTCCAAATCATCCAAAACAATAAATACTTCTTGCAAACCAACATTTTAGTGTTATTAGTTCCAATCACAAATCAGATAATAGACAGACTACATTTTATTTTCATGATGTTATTATACCAAGTTTAATGTTTTCATCATAGACATTTACCTTAATATCCTCTCATATCATGTCTTTCAGACCCTTTTCAAATTTATTCCATATTGGATATGTTATCTTCACCTTAGAATGTGCTACCATGCCGAGATATCTCCAACTGGGTTACCATCCCTATCAAACTCCATTGTCTTTTTTCTTCCCCTTTTTTTTAGTAATTTCTTGCATTTTGCACCTCCTCTCTCCTTCCTCCTACTACTGGGATAAGCATTGTCTTCCAAAGACATGATTTCTTACAATACAAGTATAACAAATAAGTATAATAAGCAAGCAATTTATTTGGGATTTAAAAATAAGTAATTATAACAAAGTAACATGTTATTGTAAATCAATTTAAAAGCAATATCATTAATACAAATAAATAAATGTACCATAAAAAAATTTAAATCATTTATTTGGGATTGTCGATCCATAAGCTTTGGTATGATCAATACACATGTAATTTGTATTTAAGATATCATCACCAACTAGCATAGGCATCCCAATAGAAAATGGGGGAGTCTCATCAAACTAATCATATTCTTCCTCATCTATTACATCATCAATACCAACAATATGTCTTGTACTTTGAAGAACAATAGACCACTTGAATTCACTTAGGTCAATAATGTAAAATACTTGTTTAGCTTGTGAAGCGAGAATGAATGGATCGTCTTCATAACCCAACTGACTAAAATCGACCAACTTAAACCCATGCTCATCCACCCGAACACCAAGTCAGTTGTCAACCTATTTACATAAGAAGAGAGGAATACTGAATTTCTTATAATCTAGCTCTCATATGTCTTCAATTACACCATAATAAGACATTATAACATCAATTGGCATTTTTTCTTTAACATTAGCAAATTCTTTCGATGTAGCTACCAAAGTAATTCCACTATTTTGCATTATGCTTTTGTCATCCTAACATTTAGTATAAAATGTATATCCATTGATGTCATACCCTTCATAAGACTGTACACACAACCTTAGACCGTATGCTAACCATTTTATAGTATCAGTTACTTCATATGGTACCTCCGACAATTGACGTATCACATAGTCTTTAAACCAGCCAATAAATAAGCGATTGCGTTCATTTGTTAACCATATTTCACCTTTTGAAGGATTCAAATGTCTTAAAATGGCCATATGCTGTTCTAAGTATGGATGAACCTCAGTGAGGTGATGCAGCACAATGAGGTGTGTTTTGTCACACATTTGACCACCGTGTATTATGACTTTAAATCCAATCATTCTTTACCTCTGAGCCTTCCCTCGTGATGAGTTTTAGGAATTCCAATTGGTTCAACGCCTGCTAAGTAGTCAGTGCAAAATTCAATACCCTTCTCAACTAAGTAACCTTCAATTATACTACCTTTAAGCCGATGTCGATTCCTCACGTAGCCTTTTAAGGGCCTAAATAATTTAATCTCTCTCACAAGATGAACTACCAAATGCACTATTATATCAAAAAATAAAAGTGGAAAATACATTCAAATTGGCAAAAGGTAACAACCACATTAGTCTGCAACTCATCCAAAGTTTCAGGATCAACCACCTTAGAATATGTTGCGTTGAAGAAAAAATAGAGTCTTGTTATAACATTTCTAACATGATTTGGTAGTATGCCTCATATTGCAATTGACAAGAATTTTTGCATCAAAACATAACGGTTATGAGATTTCATACCTACCGATCTCAAATCTTTCATCGATACAAGGCTTTTTATGTTTGATGCATATCCATGTGAAACCTTAACACTAAATAAACACTCATAAAAGCTAGTTTCTTCTCCTTTCTATACAATGTATAATAGGCCGGAGGATGATATGTCTGCTTCCCTTTATCTTACGATGCTAACTCCTTTTGTATGCCCATTTCTAACATGTTCTTTCTAACTTTTATACCATATTTTGTTTTTCCTAGTATGTTCAACAGTGTCCCTATTATAGCATCACAAACATTTTTCTCCACATATATAACATCAATATAGTGTCTAATCAGGCAAATGTTCCCAATATGGAAGATCCCAAACAATATATCTTTTCTTTCATGACCTTTTTTGAATATTCTGATAAGGTTTGCCAAATATATTTTCAATTTCTCTAACCCGTTCATATACTTGATTTCTAGCTAAAGGAAATACAGCTACTCGCATCAGTTTGCCCGTTGAAAGACTTTTTTTTCTTATGGTATGGATGGTTAGCAGGCAAAAAAGTTCAATGACTCATGTACATAGTTTTCTTGCAATGATTTAAGCATAGGTCCATTGTGTTATCTTTACAAATTGGATACACTTTTGCACCTTTCACAGTATACCTAGATAAGTTATTGTAAGCTGAAAAATCATTTATAGTGCAAAATATCATGACACATAAGGTAAACATGTTTTCCATATATGCATTATACACCGACCCTGATAACAATTTCACCCCATAACAATTTCAAATCATCAATGAATGGTGCAAGGTAAACATCAATGTCATTTCCTTGTTGTTTGGGCCCTGATATCAGCATCAACAGTATTATATACTTGCACTTCATAGTAAGCCAAGAAGGCATATTAGATACCACGATGAGGACCGACTATGTGCTATGTTAACTGCTCAATGTGTCGTAAGGGTTCATTCCATCAATGCATAGTCTAAGCCTCAAATTTTTGACTTCACCACCAAATTCAGGGAATGTAGAATCAACTATTCTCCACTATAGTGAATATGCAAGATGTCTATGTTTTCCATCTTGTTTCCTACCTTCCACATGCCACCTTATATTCTTTGTATCTTTTGCATTTGCAAATAGTTGTTTAAATCCTGGTATCATTGGCAAATACCATAATACCTTAGCTGGAGGCCCTTTCTTACCCTCAGCAGATACTTTTGCACGCTTTTAGTGTGACGCCCCATATCTAGGATACTCATCCAAATCCTTATACTCATTTCAATACAATACATAGTCATTCGGACATGCATGTATTTTCTTATAATCTATACCTATGGGACATAACATTTTTATAGCCACGTAGGTTGACGTGAGAAGCTCATTTCCCTTCAGAAGCATCTCTTGTAAAAGTTTTAATAACTCCGTAAAACTTTTATCACTCCATCCATTTTTAGCTTTCATGTTGTATAGTTTCAACACTGTAGACAACTTTGTAAACTTAGACAACCTACATACAAAGTCGTCTCAGCATCATAACATAATCTCTCGAGGTCTTCTAGCCTTTTCATAAAATTCTCTGTATCACGTATCATGTCATCCAACCGATCATTCTCAAAATCATTATCTTCATTGTTAAGGCAATTTTTTCAATGACTTTCAATATTAGAACTTGTCACAGCAACTATACTCTCACCATGCCATATCCATCGTGTGTAACTCCTTTAAAACCACGTCGTATTATATGAGTTTTCACAATCTGAACATCACTAGATGTTCTCATATTCATACAGTCAACATATAGACACGCAATCATTGATTTCTTCTTCCTCATCTGATTTGCTAGCGCAGTTCTAATAAAGCCATCAACTTCATTCACAAATTCAGCCGTATTCTGTCTATCATACATCCAACTTCGATCCATATTTAACCATATAAAGAATAAAATTTAAAACTAATATACCATGCTTTCAATCATGATAAACATTGTTTTTTTGGGTCCTTATCGCTCCAACCTAACTCATCCTTAAACGAGAAATATCACTAGTGAGCGCATATCTAGTTTTCGATCCTAAGAAAAATCCAGCGGCATTTTCCCTCAGTTCTCCCAGTACACAATATAAATAGAATGATCCATTTACATATGTACCAGAGAACATTAGGAAAATTACACTAGGATTTTTCTTCGAACCAAAAACCATCTATGTATCCACATCTTAAGTGATATTCAATGTTTAAGAATAGTCTCATATCGGGGACTATTTAAGACTTACTCCTAATGAGTGAATGAAGAAGGGGTATCTAGGCTTAATAATCAAAAGTTCAATAAATACAAGTGAATCAATTAATTTTACTTAATCTATCAATTAATTTTGCTTTGCTCAATTAGATTTTTCATCAAACACTTTGAAGGCATAAAGTAAATTAACCATATTTCGATTACAATATCCTACTTATTTTTAATTAATATTAATTTTGTTAACTATTTTTTCTTCAAGTTTCTTTTCTATTAAAATTTTTCATTTTAAATTCGAAAATAAAATTTCCATACATAATAAAATTTTACTTAGTCTATCAATTAATTTTGCTTTGTTCATTTAGGTTTTTTATCAAACACCTTGAAGGCATAAAATAAGCTAACCATATTTTGATTACAATATTTTAATTATTTTTAATTAAAATTAATTTTGTTAACTATATTTTCTTCAAGTTTCTTTTAATCAAAATCATTCTTTTTAAATTCAAAAATCAAATTTTCATACTTAATAAAATTTTACTTAGCCTATCAATTAATTTTGCTTTGTTCATTTATGTTTTTCATCAAACATCTTGAAGTCATATAGTAAGCTAACCAAATTTTGATTACAATATTCTAATTATTTTTAATTAAAATTATTTTTGTTAACTATTTTTTCTTCAAGTTTCTTTTTATCAAAATCATTCATTTTAAATTCAAAAATCAAAATTTCATACTTAATAAAACTTTACTTAGTCTATCAAATAATTTTGCTTTATTCATTTAGGTTTTTCATCAAACACCTTGAAGGTATAAAGTAAACTAATCATATTTTGATTACAATATCCTAATTATTGTTAATTAAAATTAATTTTGTTAACTACTTTTTCTTCAAGTTTTCTTTTATCAAAATCATTCATTTTAAATTCAAAAAAATCAAATTTCCATATTTGATAAAATTTTAGTTAGTCTATCAATTAATTTTGCTTTGTTCATGTAGGTTTTTCTTCAAGTTTCTTTTTATCAAAAATCAAATTTCCATACTTAATAAAATTTTACCTAATCTATCAATTAATTTTGTCTTATTCATTTAGGTTTTTCATCAAACACCTTGAAAGTATAAAGTAAATTAACCATATTTTGATTACAATATCTTAATTATTTTTAATTAAAATTAATTTTGTAACTATTTTTTCTTTAAGTTTCTTTTTATCAAAATCATTCATTTTAAATTCAAAAATCAAATTTCCATACTTAATAAAACTTTACTTAGTCTATCAATTAATTTTGTTTTGTTCATTTAGGTATTTCATCAAACACCTTGAAAGCATAAAATTTTCATATTTTATAACAATTCTTATATTAATTTCATTTAGGTTTTTCAACAAGCACCATAAAGACAATATTTTTGTTTTTGATATTAACTAGTTTCGTTTAGATTTCATATAGGATTTTTATCAAACACCATGAAGGCACTATACCTACAATAATAAAATTTAATATTTTCATCTCAAATAAAGTTAGCCATCCATCCAATACAAAAAATAAAACTCAAAAATTTCATCAACATACAATTCAATCAACATACAAATCCATCAAAATATATCAATTCCATTAACTCTAACATCTCATAATCTTCATTTTTGGCATTTTAATGGTGAAAGTGAAAAAAAAAAAGGTAAAATGGTGGGAGAAGGTGCCAAAATTTCCAACAAAGCCAAATGTAGGTGCTCCAATATGAACCACAAGCTTTTGAGACTAGAAAAAAAAACAATGAGAGTGAAAATGGAGCCTAAACGGCGGAAAAAGAAAACATTACCTTATCACACGGCTAATAGATGGAAGACATTGTAGGGCCCAAATGAACTTAAATACTTGAAAGAAGATGAAGATAAGAGAAAAATAGAAGATGGAGAGAAGAAAAATGAGAGAAAAAAATTATTGGGCAAAAAAGGAGGCTATTGGCAAGATGGAGGAGGAAGAAGAAGATGGTGATATATTTAGGTCATCTCTGATGCATACGTTCTACAAGGAACAAACGTATCAAACCTCACTAAATGGTGTCGTTCCATTTATTGAGGTCTGATGCATCTTTTCCTTACAGAACAGACGCATCAGACCTCTGATGTGTCTGTTTTGGGTAGAACAGACGCATCAGCCTCTAATATTTTCTGAATTTTTTTTAATCAGTTCCATATATATAATACATAAGTGAATCGACTTAAAATTTTAATAAATTAAATTTTTAATCTAAAGAAGGTGTAAACTAAGCCTATATATAATTTCACTTGAAAGTCTAAAAAAATACAAATTTATTTTTTTATACAATATATATATCATTAATAAGCAATAAAAAAATAAAATATTGAATTCATGGGTCTATTTTTTATACGGTAGATGTATCTGACTTTTACAAAAAAACTCAAAATTAATTAAAAATGGAGTCTTATTCGTTTGTTGTAGATATAACAGACGCATCAGATAGCTTAAATGTGTCTGTTCTATGGAATAGATGCATCAAATGCATCAGGTAGCTCGGGTGCATTTGTTCTATAGAATAAACACATCAGAGCTACCTGATGCATTTGTTTTATCTACAACATACGCATATGAATCTTACACTAACAATTGTATTTATAAAAATGTCACTGTATCAACATTATGTGTCTGTTTTATACAAAACAGACGCATCTAATGTTCGCATAAGGTGTATTTTGTACTATTGAGTTCAAAAAATTCAGAAATGAAGTAGAGAAATAATTTGGCAAAAGTATTTAAAAACTTATATTAGATCGAGGTGGTGAATACTTAAGTCATAAGTTTCTAGATTATGTTAGGGATAATGGAATATTATCCTAATGGACTCCACGTTAAACGCTACAATACAATGGTGTGGCTGAAAGGAGAAACCAAATATTGTTAGACATGGTGAGGTCTATGATGGGCCTAGTGGATCTACCCAAATTGTTTTGGGGTTATGCACTTAAGAATACTGTTTATATTCTGAATAGAGTCCCACTAAAGTCAATTGATGTTACTCTATTTGGGATGTGTACTAACAAGAAACCCATCCTTTCTCACATAAAAGTATGGGGTTGTCTGGCTTACATGAAGCGAATTATATGAGATAAGCTGGAAGCTAAATCTGATAAGTGTTTATTTGTAGGATATCTAAAAGAAACAATTGGATATTAGTTCTACCACACTTTGTAACAAAAAAGGTGTTTGTTTCAAAGTATGTCGTATTCTTAGAGAAGGATTTTTTTCTAGAGAAGACAGTTGAGCAAATTTGAAATTGAAGAAGTTCAAGATGCTCAAGCAGACATAGATCAACTACCTGAACCAGAGCGTATAACTCATGTAGATGAAGTAGCAGCTAAACCTTCTAAAGCATAAGAGCTTTGTAGATCTAGTAGGATATGCACTGTTCTTGAGAGATATGGATTTCTCATTAGTGAACAAAACTATGTATTGCTTATAAAAGATGATGAGCCTATAACCTACGAAGAAGTTATAAATAGTTCAGAATCTGACAAGTGGCTAGTATCTATGATGTTGGAAATGGATTCCATGTTAGAAAATCAAGTGTGGACTTTGGTTGACCCACCCAAAGGGATAATACCGATAGGGTGCAAGTGGGTTTTCAAGAATAAGATCGACATGGTGGGTAATGTGGCTACCTATAAAGCTAGATTGGCAGCAAAAGGTTATTGTCAATGATAAGGAGTTGACTATGATGAGACTTTTTCTCCAATAGCAATGCTTAAATTCATAAGGATACTTCTAGTCATTACCGCTCATTATAATTATAAGATACGGCAAATAGATGTGAAGACGACTTTCCTTGATAGAAACCATATCAGGGATGTGTACATGATATAACCAGAGGTCTTCACATCTAAAGATTGCTAAAATGTGTAAAAGCTTCAAAGATCCATTTATGGATTGAAGCAAGCATCTTGGAGTTGGAATATCCATTTTGATAAGACAATGAAAGAATTTGCTTTCTCACAAAATCTAGATGAACCTTATGTATATAAGAAGCTTAGTAGGAATGCGGTCATATTCCTTGTATTGTATATGGATGACATACTACTAATTGGAAACGACGTCTCAGTTCTTCAATCAGTCAAGATTTGGCTGTCTAAGAATTTCTCCATGAAAAACCTTGGAGATGCAACCTATATTTTGGGGACAAAGATATATAGAAATATATCTAAAATGTTGCTTGGTCTTTCATAATCTACATATATAGACAAGATGCTAAAGAGATTTAGCATAGAGCAATCCAAGAGAGAATTCATTCCTATGACCTATGAGATTACCCTCTCAAAGTCTATGTGTCTAAAGATACAAAATGAGAGGACACACATAAGTATGATCCCATATGCTTCGGCTATAGGATCAATCATGTATGTTATGATATATACAAGGCCTGACGTATCATATGCTCTGAGTGTCATAAGCATATACCAATCAAACCCTGGTAAGGGCCACTAGGTGGCTGTCAAGAATATCCTTAAGTACTTGAGAAGGACTAATAATGTATTTTTGGTATATAGAGATAGAGATCTTGTTATAAGTGAGTATACTATGCTGACTTCCAATCTGATAGGGATGATTCAAAATCTCAATTAGGTTATGTGTTTACTTTAAATGGTAGGCTAGTCAGTTCAAAAAGTTCCAAACCGGAGAAACTGTCAATTCCACAATTGAAGCAGAGTACATTGTAGTTTCTAAGATGGCTAAGGAAGCGGTTTGTTTAAAGAAATTCATCATGGAAGATGGAGTAGTTCCTAGCATTATTGATCTGATATAGCTGTATTGTGACAATAATAGAGCCATTGCCCAAGTAAAGGAGTCATGGTCTCATCAAAGGTCTAAACATATGCTCAGAAGATACTATTTGATTATAGAAATCATTGGTAGAAATGATGTAAAAGTAGAAAGAGTGCCAACTGATCATAATATAACTAAGCCACTTCCCCAAAAGAAGTACGATTCTCATGTAATTGTGTATGTAATTAAGTACAAAGGCGATTGGTTTTAGTATAAATGGGAGTTTGTTAGAAAAGTACTCGAAAGACAATCAACTTTAGTACTCATTGTACAATTTCATTTAATATGAATAAAAGGCTTTTTCATTAATTTGATGTTCATTTCTTTATGAATTGATTTAGATCTTAAATTATTTAATGAAGTCCATGATACAAAACATACTATGAAGAAAATCATAATGGGATCATGATATTGAGATTCCTATCATGTTTAATTATGTTTTTATATAAACTATCCCTAGTCATAGGATTAGTAAGATGAGACATTGTTGGTCTAGATAAACTGGCACAAGTTATACTTCTTGATTAGATCAAATAGTATATCTCATAGGCTATAAGCATGAGATGTTTAGAGTTAACATGCAGATGCTTCCTAAGAGTAGTTAAATACATTGGATGACTTGCTACGAGACAATCACATGGATGATCTATTCATATATCAATGATAATCCCATCATAGCAATGGTGTAAGTATCCTTAGACTTGAAGTGCTCAAGGTTATCTTAGATACTGATTTGATGCTTTAACTCCATTCCTTATTACCTTACAAAGGTCGCTCATAGGGTGGTGATTGAGTACAGCTTGAGGTATTCAAAGATAGTTGGGTAGCTAACAAAGGATTCATCACTCCTGATAGAAAAAGTGTGTAGCTATGGCCTCTTGTTAGGATCATTAATTGGGAATCTCTAGCTAGAGTGGAAATTCATAAAGATGGTCTTCAGTGATATGTCTGGTAGAGTAATGAGTCTCAAAGACAAAATCTAACATCACTTCAACTAGATGTGACGTAGTCAGTCTAGTGCGAGTTGATACTGAGTCAATGCTTTGAACTAAGTGGGGTATAGTATGGTAAAATGATGAATTACACGGATAATTGTCTATGAAAAGGTTTATAATCAAACCATAGACATTCCGGTCAATTAGAGTCATAATATGTTACTAGATACCACTCATAATCTACTCGAGATCAAGTGTTGATCTAAGTGGCCAACATAAGTACAAATCTAATGGGTCATACACATAGAACTTATGAAGGAAATGTAAAATGGGTTTTGGATGTGATACAAAATATGAAAGAGAGAGGTGTGCAAAAGAATTTTGCATTTAGAGGCAAGAACACTGGTCGTATGCACGCGGTTAAATCGCTACGCACAAGATAGAGAAAGTCTTTGTCACTGCATGCATGAGGCAAAATGCTATGTGCACAATAAAGTGCTACTAGCACTCTACTGCCATAGTGCGCAATATTTTACTCTTAATTCTAAGCCAAACTTAGGGTTTTAAGTCCCCATCTCTAATTTGGATTAGATAACATACAAATAGACATTTTAAGGGTCCAAAAGTTGCAATCGACTTTGAATTAATAGAGATTAATTCTTTATTTCTCTCTACAAGATCAATCAATATAGCAGCACATAGTTGATTAATCTAACCATTCTCCTTACAGTTTTTGTTCTTCTCTTTCATGTGGATTATAGTTAAAGGCAATTTAATTTTGGATTGCCAAACAAATCCAAGAATACAAAGGTAATTATCTTCAATCCTAGATTGTTTAATTGATTTTGATGGCATAACTATTATCCATGGTTTCGGAGCTTCAAAAATTTAAATTTCCATTGCATTCTTGTATGTTATACATGTTGAAAATCCAACACATCCAATGACTATAATTTTAAAAAAATCACAAGTACAAAGAGAGAAATCGCATTGCAAATCTAAGAAGATGCAACGATCAAAATTTTTCAAATTTCATGATAAAAAAAACTAAAGCGTAGTGCAAAAATGTAAAAAATAGCTTTCACTCAAAATTTGAGCAATTCGCGAGTGCAAGGCCATAATCACGGTTGCGAATTACATGCACACTTTGAAAAAAATGTTTCAAATCAATCGTGTGATGATGATATGAGATTGAACACATAAAATGTGATCAATTAGAATGTATTTGGTCAATTAAGTCTTGAAGAACACCATATATACCTCTAAGTACCCAATTGATCAAACTTTCTACAAAATTAAGCAATCACACACATCATATCAAAATATCAAGATAAGCATGGCATCTTAAAGCATAAAAGATAGAGTTTAAGAATGCTTTTCGATATGAAAACCATTTCATGATCTTGAGGCACTTTTTCATAAAATTTGAATTCTTCTCTTGTGATCACTTCTTTGAATAGCTCTTATTTACTTCATGCCAAGTTTGAGTTCAACAGGGTTGATCACTTTGAGAAAAGACATTTTGTTAATCATATGTCTTTGATCACTTATAGGCAACCTAATCTTTGGTACCCATTTAAATTTGGGTCCATGGGGGTTAACTTTTGAAAGTTCCAAGTGAGCCTTCCTCACAAAACAATGCCTGTTAATGTGCCTAAATCTCATACAATAGTGGTATTGCTAAGACTTTAAGAAGTCATGCCACTTTGCATGGGGTTTAGGTTTCACAATATGAAAGGAATGAGAATGTAAATAAGGACTCTAATGTCTTATAGGTGAAAACTTAAGTGCATACCTCTTATATAAGAAGACATGGTTGGTCTTTTGAGGTTTCCTCCTTAAACCATATGAGCTTTTACTACTCTTCTTTTAAGTAGTGGCTTTGTTATATGCCTTGCTCATGGCTTTAAGCCAATTACCTCAGTGGATAAGGTTTGTGGTGTGCTAGCCTTAATAAAATTAGTGCTAGGTGAAGAAGAAGAAGAAGAAGAAGAAGAAGAAGAAGAAGAAGAAGAAGAAGAAGAAGAAGAAGAAGAAGAAGAAGA
>CATIWF010005394.1:0-11799 GCA_949630135.1 Balakata baccata | reverse complement strand
CAAGAAATTATAAAGGTATAAATTCTGAATTTTCTTTGGTTAAATTAGTTTTAATTGGCACATGAAAATCCTTTGATTCGGGTTTTGAAAATTTTTATTTTCCGCTGCGTTATATGTATGTGATACATGATCAAAACCCTTTATATATATATATATATATATATATATATATATATATATATATATATATATTGTGAATAAACTTGACAATATTCTTGATTCCACTCGAGATCATTTGAAAATTTTGATTCGAATCTGTCTATAATTTGATGAAATTCGAATAAATCAATTTGAAATCGATTTGAACACAAAAAATTTGAATTTAGCCTTTAGAAGATGGATTGGCATGATGATTGATGACTTGTTCTATTAAACTAATATGAAATCCAAAAGTGTTGATTTAGAAATGATTCGAGAAATAATTTATTGTCTCTTAACTTCAATTTATAATATAAATACCTCCCAACTTTAATTTTTGCAGCTAAAATATAATCTTTATTATCTGTTTTTACAAGTTTTACAGATTACCTTAATAATTAGGCGGCACATTACTGTTCATATAGAATATACATATGCACCGTTTTGATTGAGAGAATTTAAAATTTATAAATTTTATAAAATTTATGGATTTTAAATTTATGAATTCTGATAATTTAATTGTTTGGTTTGACTATAAAATTCATTGATTGATGATGTAATTTCATTTATATTTATATTTGGTTCAATGACAACAATCGGTAGATTTAATAATTAATTTCTAATTTTATCCCTTATTAAATATTAATAATTTATTATTAATTAAGCATATAAAATCAATTCCACTATATACTTAAAAATTTTAAAAATAAAATTGGTTATTTTAAGAGTTGAAAAATAAAAAATAAAATTATTATATGTTATAATATTTAATTGCATTGTTAAAAAATATATTTTATTATTAATTTAATGCATATTAATATTATATTATGCAAAATAATAATAATAATAAATCAATTAATTGAAATTAAAAGAACAATGATTTTTATTTTTTTAGGATTAAGGATAGTTTTGGAATATTATTACTTTAATAGGGACAATCTCGAAATAAAAAAAATCTAGCAATAATCTCTTATTGATCAAAATTCATGAATTTTGAACTTTTCCACCTAAGAGGTGGGAAATTAAATCCTTAAAAAATGAAAAAATTTGGTGAATGAAAAATTTTCTAAAATCTATAGATTTTAATCTATTTTAAATAATCAAATGATCAATTTGATATAAATACATGAATTATTCAAAATTACTCATTTGAAATCCATCAATCCAAATATTGTCATAGACTTTTATCAACTTTTTTTGGCTACACAAAATTATGCTTAAATTGAATTTAATTTTTTTAAAAGAAATTGTACATAAATAAGTAATACTATTAAGTACAATTATTAAAATCATTTAAGCACAATTTCATAAAGTATAAAGTACAAAAAAATTCATTTAAGTGCTATTCTTCAATTACATTGGTAAAAGTCCATATGCATTTAGTGGAGGTGATATTTTAGTGCTTAATCATCATAAATAACCTATGAAACTTGTAATAAACAAGTAAGAATGATATTCTGTTATACAAATTAATTAAAGTTTCATTATATTTGCGTTATAAAATTGAAAATAACATATATTACTCTAAATTATTAACAAATTGAGGGACAATTTGTAAAATTTTCTCTGAATATATATATATATATATATATATATATATATATATATAATTCCAAAGTTTTCAACCTAAACAAAGTCTATAATTCTTGAAGACTTAGACTATTCTTGGAGACTTAGACTTTGACGGGTTTCAGTTGAGTGTGCCGTATTTGATTAGTAATTCCTAAAACTACTCAGGAATTGAGAAACTCTGCGCGGCGTTGGTAGTCAGAGAAGGCAACTATATTCTATTTATGCAAGTATTCATGCTTAACGTAAAGTCAGTTATTTTTTCCAATTTAACAAAATTTGAACTTTACAATTTAATTATTAAATTATGACCAATTTAATCAATTTTTTACTGATTTACAAAAACATAAAAAAAAAAAAAAGAAAGAACCACATTTAACCGGGTTGAATATTGGAAAAAAGACATAAGCAGCGAACTAAAATATGAAAATTGCAGAAATGTGACTAGTGACAACTTTATTATATAAATCATATTTTAAGAATTCTAAAATCCAAAAATAGAGTCAAACTCAATACAGAGAACAATTGTTTCCATATCTAATTAGTGGCAAAATTTTAGGAACAATTGACAGCGTCTTTCTCTTTTTCATAGTCGGATTGATCAATTCATATTTTATAGTGTTTTCTATATTAGATTGTGTGTTTTTATGCCTTTAATTTTTGTTTATTATTTGGAAAATATATAATTTGATGTTATTTTTTGATGTAGGAAAAATAGAGGAAAAATGAGAAGTTTTACTCTAATTGGATGATTTGAGCATTTTGATGGAAAACAAATCCACACAGGAGTGTGGATCTACATGGGCGTGTGAATTTAAAGCTTGGGAGTGTGGATCCACACGGAAGGCATTCTGACACGGGAGTGTGGATTTAGACATGAAGAAAGGAAGACAAATCCACACGGGCGTGTAGATCTATACGACTGTGTAGATTTCTGGAAATTTGAAATCTTGTGCAAATGGAACTCTACATTGCAGTAGTATGGGCCCATTTTAAAGATTCCAATTCTGATTGGTTAAGGATAAAAGTTTGTAATTATTTGTTACCTTTGAGAGTGGAAAAAAAGAGTCTCAATTAGAGTATAACTCATCTTAGATTTTCTAACGTTTAAAAATACATTTTGGGGGCTGATTTGGGAGTTCTGAAATCTCTACACTTTTTGCATTGTTTCTTTAGAGATTTGAGTGGTGGAAGAGACTTTGGAAGCAATCTCATCTTGCTTCATTAGTGTGGATTACGCTTGGGAGTTATTCACCATTGAAGTTGCCAATCTTGGAGCTTTTGAAGATTGGAGACCAACCATTCAAGAAGGGTTCAAGCTAATCAGTTTCAAGGAAGTTTCAATTTCCATTTTCTCCTCCTTTTCTCTGCTGTAACTTGTTTAGTTTTAACCTTGGAATTAATTTGACAATGGTTAAAGTCATGTTTGGCTAAAGTTTTTGTTTGGTATTTAGTAGTCATTAGGATGTATGAACTTCCCCTTTAATTTCTTATTGATATCTAATTCCTTTCATCTTTAATTATGCTTATGAAGTTTTAAGTTGAATGTATGATTGGCCACCATCCATTTAATTTAGAATTGATATTTTAAGGATGAGTTACTAGACGAACCATCTGTAACTTGTCCTAAAAATTGGAGTGAACGTTAATTACGCCATTAGCTTGGGTAGTTAGCGACTTAAGGCGAAAGTCGTAGGAATCTTGATTCATTGTGCTTAATGAAATTGGGGGATAGAGATTACAACTAATGTGTGAACTAAATGCCTAGTTAAATCTCATAAGTAATTCAATCAAGTTTATTTGTCTCATAGTGAATTTATTCAAATATTTATTAGTTAATCTTCACACCATCAAAACTGAATAGAATGTTTAGTTGCATCATTGCGTTTCCATTGATGATTTAAGGTAGTTAAGAGTTGCCGAACTGTTCCCTAAGAGATCGACCTCAGGGGTGTCTTGTCATTCTACAATTGGCTTGTGCACTTGCGAGTACTCAATTTGAGCACATCAAGTTTTTGGCGCCGTTGCTAGGGACGCACAGTTAAATAAATTCTTAGTTATCTTAGTTGTCAACGTTTTTTGCATTTAGTTTAAACTGTTATTTGCACTTTTAGCTTAAGTCCTTCATTTTAAGTTAGCATTTATCATTCTTTTTAGTTATTGACTGTGATTTTATGCCAGGCACTAGCAAAAGATCAAAGTTAAGTGAATCATCCACTCAGCGACAGTACGACTTAAGATCAAGAACTCAGAGATCAGAAGAACATTCATTTGAAGAAAAAGAAGAAATACCAGGGCAACAAGAGTTGGAATTTAAGGATGAAGTTGATCAAATACCACCAGTAATGGCTAATCCATCGAGAAATCCTGATCCACCAAGAGTTCCACCACTTAGGCCAGCAGCTGTTGCATAGAGGCCACTTGCCATGAAAGATTATGCTAGACCAATTATTGGTAACACCACCTCTTGCTTAATTTTAGGAGAGGCAATAAGAAATTATGAATTGAAAAGTATACATTTAAATATGCTGCCATTATTCTACGGATTACCTAACGAAGATCCTCTTACTTTTATAAGGGAGTTTTATTCCACAGTGAGCACATTTCCTTTGAATTCTCTTGATGAGGACCAGTTGTGAATGCGATGCTTTCCATATACCTTGAAGGATAGAGCGAAGGCATGGCTGATGACACTACCCCCTAACTCTCTTAACTACTGGGATGAGGTATACCATAAATTCATGAGCAAGTTCTACTCCCACCAGAAAGCAAGAGAGCTTAGAGCAGAAATTCAAAATTTCTACCAGAAAGATACTGAGACTTTCCATAAAGCTTGGGACAGATTCAAAATGTTACTACTACAATGTCCTTATCACGGATTTCCACTTCCAGTAATGACTCAAGCATTTTATGATGGGTTGTCTCAACAATATCAATGCATGGTAGATAATGCAGCAGGCAGATCAATGGGAGAGAGAACAGCTGGTGAGCTATACAATATATATGAAATGTTCGGTGCGAACTCACAGCAAAAGAGCGTGAGAGGAAGAAAGGTGACAGTTAATGAAATTTCTAGTGACAACGAACTGACTTCACAGATAGCGGAGCTAACCAAGTAAGTTAGGATGTTGGTCAACAATAGGAATGCGCCTATAAACGAGGTATGTGACATTTGTGGTATTTATGGCCATAGAGCTAACACTTGTCCTTCTCTTGATGTTTCTACAAGAAATGAAATGGAGCAAGCAAATGCAATGAATTCCTTTCCAACAAGGGTGCAAAATAATCTCCATTCTAACACTTATAACCCAGGCTGGAGGAATTATCCCAATTTTGCATGGAGAAATAATGATCAAAGCCAACCTCAACAACAAAGGATTCCATACTCCCAATATCATAATCTCAGCAATCAGTCCATATACCCTTCTCAAGGCCAAATTGGACCGGTAACAATCCCACGGAAGCCTTCTTTAGAGGAGACATTACAAAGCTTTATAGCTACCACCCATGATAAGACTGAGAAGACAAACAAAATGGTGGATTCTATTAAAGCATCCTTGAAAAGGTTAGAGATTCAAGTTGGGCAAATTGCTGAGGCAGTGCAAGAAAATAAGAAAGGAAAGCTACTTAGTCAACCGGAGCAAGCTAAAGCTGTCACAGTGCTTTGAAATGGTAAGGTATATAATAACAAAGTTGAGGTAACAACTAATAAACTAAATTCTTCCATTTCAGATGACAAGTTGGATAAGGAAGATAAAACGAAACATTTAGAAGCTGGGATACAGAAAGCTAAGCAATATGAAGAGGAGCCTGGCTAGTTGAATAGAGAAAAAGAATCCTTTTCGGGCCCTGAATTTCATAAAGCAAAGGAGCCATACAAACCTCTAATCCCTTTTCCTAACCGCCTAAGGGAGAACAAAAAGGATAAGGAATTTTCTGACATGTTTAAAATGTTCTCTAAAGTAGAAATTAATTTACCTTTGTTGGATGTAATCAAGAACATGCCTTCTTATGCCAAGTTCTTCAAAGAGTTAACTTCATCAAAAAGAAGGTATGGAAGCAACGAAAAGGTAGTGGTTACTGGGATAGCAAGTGTAGTTCTCCAGTAACAATTACCTCAGAAGATGAAAGATCCTGGGAGCTTTATTGTGGACATTACCATGGGAGACAAGACGGTAGCAAGAGCCATGCTCGATTTGGGTGCAAGTATAAATCTCATGCCATATTCCATATATGCACAATTGGGTTTAGGTGAGCTGAAACCGACTTCCATGTGCCTTCAGCTGGCTGATAGGTTAGTTAAATATCCCCGAGGTATAGTAGAGGATCTTTTGGTCCAAATCGGTAAGTTAATCATTCCCATCGATTTTATTGTTCTTGACATGGAAACCTCCCCCTTTGGGGATAAGGAGCAAACCATTCTACTTGGTAGACCATTCATGGCAACTACCAAAAAAATTATTGATGTTGATAATGGTAAGCTATCTATGGCTGTTTTGGGGGAGACGATTGAATTTAAAGTATTTGATTCCATGTCCTGCCCATCTACTACTCCTTTTGATGAATGTCCTTATATAGACTGTGTGGACTCACTTGTTTGTTATTTTTATGAGCAGGAAGAAGAAGATAAGTTGGGAGTAGCTCTGAGTGTAAATGAGTTGAATGAGGACACTTTACTAGAGAAAGAGGAGATTAAATGTGATCCCCTACATTAGAGTTGAAAGAACTCCCCTCTACACTTAAGTATGCTTTTCTAAGAGAAGGAAATACGTACCCAATTATTATAGCTGCAGACCTTTCCCCTAGTGAAGAAAATCTATCATAAGGGAGTTGAGAAGACTTAGGAAAGCCATTAGGTGGGGAATATCATATTTTAAAGGCATTAGTCCTACCATATGCATGCATAAAATTATTTTAGAAGACAATGCCAAAGCTGTTAAAGACACTCAAAGGAGGCTTAATCCTAATATGCAAGAAATGGTTAAAAAGGAGGTCCAAAAGCTTTTGGATGAGGGGATAATTTATCCTATTTCTGATAGTAGGTGAGTGAGTCCGGTCCATATAGTCCTAAAAAAGTCAGGAATCACTGTTGTTAAAAATGATAAAGGGGAATTAGTGCCAACTAGGACTACAATGGGTTGGTGAATATGCATTGAATATAGGAAGCTCAATACAAAAAAAGATCATTTTCCACTCCCATTTGTTGATCAGATCTTGGAAAAATTATCCGGACATGCTTACTATTGTTTTCTTGATGGTCTTTTAGGTTATTATCAAGTCCTAATCGCACTAGAAGACCAAGAGAAAACAACTTTCACCTGTCCTTTTGGCATATTTGCTTTCAGACGAATGCCATTCAGATTGTGCAATGCCCCTGCCACTTTTCAAAGGTGCATGTTTTCTATCTTTTCTGATATGCTAGAGGAGTGTATTGAGGTATTTATGGATTATTTTTCTATGTTTAGAACCTCCTTTAATGCATGTTTAAATAACTTATCATGTGTGCTTGAGATATGTATAAAGAGTAATCTTTCTCTTAGTTGGGAAAATAGCCATTTTATGGTTAAGCAAGGTATTGTGTTAGGACATGTGGTCTCAAGTAAAGGAATTGAGGTAGACAAGGCTAAGATTGATTTGATTGCTAAATTACCCCCACCGACTTCAGTTAAGGGTATTAAAAGCTTTCTTGGACATGTTGGGTTTTATAGGCATTTTATTAAAGATTTTTCTAAAATTGCACACCCTTTAACTAACTTGCTTGCCAAAGATATTGAGTTTAATTTTAATGATAAATGCCTTGACGCTTTCAATACTCTGAAAGAGAAATTGACCACGACCCCTATAATTATGGCACCAGATTGGTCTTTACCATTTGAAATCATGTGTGATGCCAGTGATTATGCAATAGGGGCTGTACTGGGGCAAAGGGTTAACAAAACATTGCATGTTATCTACTATGCTAGTAGGACCCTAGATGATGCTCAAGTGAATTACTTTATTGCTAAAAAGGAGCTTTTAGTTGTTGTATTTTCTTTGGATAAATTTAGATATTATTTGTTAGGGTCTAAAGTTATTGTGCATTAAGATCATGCAGCTCTAAGATATCTTTTAACCAAACCAAATGCAAAACCTAGGCTTATAAGATGGGTTCTTTTGTTGTAAGAGTTCGATTCGAGACAAAAAAGGGAGTGAAAACTCAGTTGCTGATCATTTGTCTAGATTAACTTAAAGCTTTGACAATTTATCCTCCAAAAAGGCCGTTGTAGAAACTTTCCTTGATGAGAATTTATTTATTATTCGTCATGAGCCATGGTATGCTGATATTGTTAACTATTTGGCTTGCGGCATCTTGAGACCTGACATGAACTTCCAAAATCGGAAGCATTTTTTATCATTGTGCAGGAATTATTTTTGGGATGAACCGTACATGTTCAAATATTGTTCAGACCAAATCATCAAAAGATGCGTTCCTGAGGAGGAGCAGTAGAGTATACTCTCTTTTTGCTATGAGTTGCAATGTGGAGGGCATTTCGGTGGTAAGAAAACAGCCCATAAAGTGCTTCAAGCAGGTTTCTTTTGGCCTTCCCTCTTTAAAGATGCTCATAGTTTCTCTATAAAATGTGATAAATGTCAACAAAGTGGGATCATAGGAAAGAAAAATGAAATGCCTCAAAATTATAATTTAGTTATGGAATTATTTGATGTTTGGGGCATTGATTTCATGGGTCCCCTTCCCAATTCAAATGGTTTCGAATATATACTTGTTACGGTTGATTATGTGTCAAAATGGGTTGAGGTTATACCAACCTACACTAATGATGCTAACATTGTTGTGAAATTTGTGAAGGATAATATCTTTAGCAGGTTTGGAGTACCGAGAGCGGTCATTAGTGATGGCGGAAGTCATTTTTGCAACAAGTTATTCAATGGCTTATTAATAAAGTATGGCATTACTCACTGAGTAGCTACACCTTACCATCCACAGACTTCGGGTCAAGTCGAGGTAAGCAACAGAGAAATTAAATCCATTTTGGAAAAGACGGTTCGTCCCTCATGGAAAGATTAGGCTATGAAGCTAAATGATGCCTTGTGGGCATATCGAACAGCTTATAAATAAGACCCCTATTGGTATGAGCCCATTCCAGTTGGTCTATGGGAAGACATGCCATCTACCTGTGGAATTGGAGCACAAAGCATACTAGGCCACTAAAGCATTAAACACGGAATTATGCGACGCAGGAGAAGAGAGGAAGCTACAGTTGGATGAATGTGAAGATTTGAGGCAAGAAGCATATGAAAATGCAAAGCTTTACAAAGAAAAGACAAAGAGGATCCATGACCGCTTATTGATCCATAAGGTTTTACTTCCGGGAATGAAAGTGCTATTATTTAACTCTCGTTTCAAACTTTTTCTAGGTAAACTTAAATCTAGATGGAATGGACCATTCACATTAACTCAAGTTTTCCCACATGGAGCGGTAGAATTGCAACATCCAACCATGGGAGAAAAGTTTAAGGTGAATGGACAACGGGTCAAGCAATATTATGAAGATTCTCCGTTGGTGCCGATGGTGGAAAACATATCTATACAACCCCCTTAAAGAGTAGCATAGCAATGTCTTGCCTAGACTTTAAATATGGCACTTCTTGGAACGCAATCCAAGTTTTATTTGTTCCATTTTTTTTACTTTATAGCCACTTTAATTTGATTTCTTTCAAGTTATAGTTAATAGCATTATTTTTATAGTCAATTTTGTAGTTCGTTAATTCCTCTACATGTGGTTTAATATTTTAAATTTATGTAATTTTGCAGTAGTGTCATTTTTGACAAAACTGAGGCCAGTAAGACCAATCGAAATGAATTGTACCTTCTTTGGTGTATGCATCAAGATATCAAGGTATCTACTGCTCCTTTTATTTTTAAAACCATGTAATATATTCTGCATCATACCTCTGTCCCATTGAGTTTAGGCCATATAGTCACTGCTCTAGCTAAACATTTATGTCCAGATGATTTTTCTAAGCATACTCTTACTGAAATCGTAAGCCCTGGTAATTTAGACACTCATGCATTTGAAAGGGCTAAATTAACAAAAGGTATAGGTGATATGGCTATGTGGCTCCCTAGGGGTAAGTCTATACAGGGAACATTGCAGGTACACAATCGACAACCGCTGTCCACGAGGATAGCGAGTCCAGCAAGAGTGAAAGTGAAAGGGATGACCCCGTTTTGGCACGTTTAGAGGCCATGGAGAATAAATACATGGCAAGATGGGATGCCTTTGAAGCTGACACCTTCCGTCAATGGGATGCTATTGAGGCCAGACAGTGCACTATGGAGGAATGCCAACGACGCATGGAAGCCTCTCATAAAGCTTCTTGTGATGATCTTCAGGCAGCCAGCGACCTTCGAGCATCTAATATTGCAATAATGAGGGGCTAGCTAGATGAATTGCAGGAGGAAATGGATGAGCAACGACTTTCTATTGAGCGTGTACAGCGTGAACATCTTATCAAACTTTTAAAATGAATGAATATTTTAGTGTTACTGGGGTTCGCGTTCGTTCACCTTCCCCATCTCCTCCTCCTCCTGCTGCTCAGTGATTTTCCACCATCCTCAGGGGAGCGTCCTCATCTCGCTTCTCTTTTCATTTAAATTTCCTTTATGTTAGTCAATGTGGACATTGCCTTAGATAAGTGTGGGGAGATATTTCTTATGATATAGGGGTTATGGTAGTTACTTTAGGACTTGTTGCTTATGTCTTATCTTTTATAGTTGGTAGTTTGTTCTGTTTAATTCTATTACACCTTGTTTAGGTAGTTTATTTTTTTTATGTACGAAAATTTTTATTTTGTTAAAATGTGTGACTCATTCCATAGTTGGGTTTGCGTGTGATTTTTCTGATGATAGCTTATGAAAGGATGCTAAGTTATGTCATGGATAAGGTAAAATGATGAATTGGCTTGTTGTGATCTTAATTCATTTTTCATATTTTTAATCAAAACCCCTTTAATTTGGTTAGATTGATGTTTCAAGTATAGAGCATTAGTAATCCTATGGGGCTTTGAAATTGCATGTTTACTGTGGTTATGTGATGAGTTTCTTACACTTACATGCTACCTTAGTATATGTTTTGTGAGATTTTAAACCTATAAAGAGCATATACCTATTTTAAGCTCTTTTTCTTCCTTTGTGAGTGTATATATTTAAACATAGCAATTATTACTCTAAAATTTACACTCGAATGCTAGTTTAGGCTGCTGTTTACATTATCTAGACACTAAGATGATAAGGGCAATTAGGATTAACTATTTTTGGCTTACTTTTTAAGACCAACCTTATATTACCACTTAGATAACCCCCTTTGAGCCTAAACTAATTTTGTTGTTTATTTAATCTTCCTTGTTTCAAACTATTTTATCCATTTACTATTTTACTTCTTTTTGTTACCCTTAGTTGTAGGAATTAACAACAATTAGAGAGCATAATTTAAAATATATATGTGCTCACTATTACTTAAGTGTTCAATATTGACATGAGCAATGAGGAAAGAGCAAGGTCTGGGGATTTGAGTAATTTTCATCTTTAAAAAAAAAAAGAAAAAACAAAAACGAAAAAATATATATATATAGAAAAAAAAAAGAAAAAAAAGGGAGAATAAAAAGGTACACAATGAATTTTGGTACTGAACATGTATTCTTATGACTGCTCTCATTGTTTGAACGAAATGAAGTCGCTTAATATTGACATAGGAGCACTTGCGTGTGAAAGCTTTGATTGTGGTTAATCTCTTACAACATGTTAACCCCATTGTCCACTTTTCTACCTATTTACCTTAACCCCATTACAACCATGAAAGGACCCTTTGATTTGTGTCTTGATGATAGTTAAGTGGTGGAGATTGGATTAGAGTGCAAACATATGGAAGTGCTTGTTGTGTTTGAATGAGAGCTTGATGATTATCTAACCTAAACACTCTGAGCGATTTGAGTGATGTAAGGAGATAAGTGTGGGGGAACAATATGCATATGGCATAGTTACTTGTATTTGAATAGCCTTAATGGATTCCTTTTGGCTTTGTATGAGAAATG
>CATIWF010005370.1:0-13600 GCA_949630135.1 Balakata baccata | reverse complement strand
TCTGCTTGAGCATCTTGAACTTCCTCAAGTTCAATTTTGCTCCCATTATCTTCCTTTAGAAGAAACTCTTTTTCTAAAAAGATAGCATGTCTTGAAACAAACACTTTTTGTTCCAAAGGATGGTAGAATTGATATCCATATGATGCTTTAGGATATCCCACAAACAGACATCAGTTAGATTTAGCTTCCAGCTTATCTGATATTGTCCGCTTCACATAAGCAGGACAAACCCAAACTCTCATGTATGAAAATGTGGGCCTTTTGTTATTCCACAACTCATGGAGTAACATTAACTGACTTCGAAGGAACTCCATTCAAAATATAAACGGCAGTCTCTAGTGCATGACCCCAAAATGATTTAGGTAGTTCTGCAAAGCTCATCATTGACCTTACCATGTCCAACAAGGTTCGGTTTCTCCTTTCAACCACTCCATTATGTTGTGGCATGTAAGGTGGAGTCCACTGGGATAATATCCCATTATCTCTAAGATAGTCAAGAAACTCTTGGCTTAAGTATTCACCACCCCGATCAGATCGAAGTGTTTTAATATTTTTCCCAAGTTGTTTCTCTACTTCATTTCTGAATTCTTTGAAATTTTCAAAAGCTTCATATTTGAATCTCATAAGATACACATACCCAAATTGTGAGTAGTCATCGATAAAGGTAATGAAGTAGAAAAAACCATCTCTGGCATGTGTGGATATTGGACTACATACATTTGAATGTATTAAATCTAATAATCCATTAGCACGTTCACCCTTTCCTTTAAAGGGCAATTTTGTCATCTTGCCTAATAACCAAGATTCACATGTGTCATATGATTCATAATCAAATGTCCCCAAACTACCACTCTTGTATAGTTTACTCATGCGCCTCTCACTTATATGACCAAGGCGACAATGCCATAAATAAGATGATTTCAACAAATCTTGTTTATGCTTCTTATTGTCATAGATATTTAAAATTGGATTTGACATATCTAATATGTATCTACCATTGCATAATGTACCACTAGCATAAAGAATACCATTCAACATAATAGAACAACAATTGTTACTAAAAGCCAAATGGAAACCATCTTTATTTAAACTAGAAACAGAAATAATGTTTTAGTTAAAGCGGGTATATAAAAACAATTATCCAAATTTGAAATAAGCCCATTAGGGAGGGTCAATACATAAGTTTCTACAGCTAATGCAATAACTCTTGCTCCATTTCCAACGCGTAGGTCCGACTCTCCCTTATTAAATAGCCTACTATTCTAAAGGCCCTGCATATCAATGCATATGTGTGAGCCACAACCGGTATCTAATACCCATATGTTATTATTAGAAATAGTATTAACCTCAATCGGTATCTAAATACCTGAAATAGATGAGGCATCAGATGCCTTCTTCTTCAAGGACTCCAAGTAGGCCTTGCAGTTCCTCTTCCAATGGCCATCCTTGCCACAATGGAAGCAAGTCCCTTTTGGGGCAGTCTCTTTAGCCTTTCTCTTTGCCAAGCCTCCCTTAGGCTTTATGGGCTTCTTCTTCATCTTGTTCTTCTTCTTAGAACTAGAAGAGTCCATCTGTATCACAGCCTTAACTGTCCTTCTTGAAAGATGGCTCAGCTATCTTAAGCATGTTGATAAGCTCAAGAATAGTGGTGGAAATATGGTTCATCCTATAGTTAAGAAAGAAGTGCGCATAACTATCGGTCAAACCACTTAGAATTAAGTCTATACTTAATTCATGGTCCATTATAAAACCCAAGGCGACTAACCTATCAATATAGTCATTAATCTTCAGTGCGTATTGCACTACAGATGTCCCTTCGGTCATATTGGAGTGGAAGAGCAGCTTAGGGATCTCAAACCTTTCAGATCGTGCTTGCTCATCAAAGAGCTCCCTAGGATGATAGACTATAGTATTAGCATCCGTAACCTCTTGTTGTTTTTGTAACTTAAATGATATAGTAGCAAGCATGATACAACTTACCATCTCACTGTCACTAAGATGCCTCTTATAAGCTTTCTGAGTTTCTTCAGAAGCATCAGTAGCAAGGAGGTCGGGAAGTGGTTCATCCAAGACATAACCTATTTTCTCATATTTGAGAACAATTCTGAAATTCTTAAGCTAGTCTAGGAAATTAGCCCTAGTCAATTTGTTTGTTTCCATTAAAGATCGCAAATTTACACTTGTAGTCATGATGATGATTCAAACAACCTAGATGTAAAAGAGAGCATATTAGATATGTACATGTAAAATGCATGATTATTAGGTCTTTAATAAGATGCATTATGACTTCCACTATTTTATTACGAATTTATAGTCCTCTCTATGAATCCGAGAGAACCCATTGGAAGTTCTCCTAGTGGGTCGATATTTGATCTTGCTAAGAATAGCCCTGGCACAAATCCAGTCGACTACCTTAGTCCAAATGGTAGGTATCTGATCCATACAAATTACATTCTCATGCAATTGTTGAATCTTGTGCTATTAACTAATTAATGTATGCATATACATTAGGCTATCAACTCTTGATGTGTGTATATCTTATATACACTACCCAACTTCACCTCCAATATTCATTGACCTTAGCACAAATCCAACAAATCAATGACATTAGTTAAGTCTAACCCATTAATTGTGAATTCTCAATTTGATAGTTTGATCATATTCTTATAGAGTGGGCTTGAGGTAACTCAACAACCTAGCATCTAGAAGAACTCTAGTTCTCTCCATATTAATGGAAGACGTAAGACTTAATTGTTTATTTAACGAGGAGTTTTGTTAATTTAGTCTCATACATTAACTAGCATGCATTATACATTAATCATCATAAGAATATATAAAGATAGTCATGTTAACTATATGGCATGATTATGGACATTCTATAATCAATTCCTTGAGCCAAAGAGGGATTCATTAGGTCTCACCTAGGTTAATGCATGAGTTACAACCTAAAATAGAAATTCAAAATTCCTATTTTTAAGTCTTCATCTTAATGGTACCTCATCCTTTTTCATTTTACTCCTTTTGCATCTCTATCTATCCTAATCCTATGTAATCTAATATATATTTTCAATGAGAAAACCTCAAGTTATATTTGAGAGGAGTGAGATGAGAAGAGAAATACACGAGAAATAAGGAGAGGTAGGGATGCGTAGGCCCTATTTACCATAAAATAAAATAACCATGCATGCTCAATCACATTAGCAGAAGTCTATAATCATCAATCATGCATATCATACAACCCTAACATGCATTCTCTTATGCATAAATAAAGGTAAAATAGAAAATGACAATTTTGGATTCCAATTTGGAAAAATCCAGTTGCAACACTTGAACCAAAATTGCCTGCTAAAGTTGATGTATTTAATATGACTTTGTATGTAACTTTCATATGGATTTTATTCCTTTAATCTCATTAATATTAAAATTTCATATTTATAGAAATTAATTCACCTTTAGTCCAAGTTATAATGATGTCAAAATTAAACAATTTAATTCTATCATACACATCATCATCTAGTCATACTAGAAATAAAATTGTTCAACTTAAAATGATTCAAAATCAAAATTGTCATACATTCCAAAAACTCAAATTATCAATTTAGGCATGTGTAGATCAGCTCAACCCAATCAAAACAATTTGGGACAAGCCAGATTATTAAGCCCAACGAACTGACACATAAGACACTCAAACTGACATGCTCATCAACTAGAATCATATTGGAAATCTAAAATCGAGCAAAATCATTTTAGAATGCATTCAACATCAAGATGAAATCATAATTATCACATAAGGGTGCTGGAATGAAATTTAGCACATATAAAAAATTGCAAACAAAATAATCGACTGAGAACATAAACAATCCCGTTTTGCCCTTTTGTTCATAAAATAAATTAAAACCATTTAATTGAAACTTCTAAGCTATTCAGAAGTTAAAACATATTCTCAACATGTTAAAATAGTATTCTCATAATTTCATTACAAGAACATACCAATCAGCCCCATTAAAAATAATAAACAATATCACTAGATCATGCAAAACCTAGTTTTTAGCCCTTTTGATCATAAATCCGAATTTCATGAATTAAATCACATTTATTCAAATATTCAATCATAGTTATATCCCTTAATCATCTTATGATCAGAATATGAAAGAAAAATAAAATGCAAATGAATTTAAAATAAAATTTCAAAACAATAGATCCTGAAATTGCCAATTTCATACAATCTAATTGCATCTTCATTTAAAAATGATTTTGATGGGCATAAAGGGGCTCTAATACCACTGAAGGGTATTGAATACATATCTCATATATACACACAATAGAAAAATAAAATTTTTCAAAACCCAAAACCATGGATTCGACTAATGCCATCAAAACCAATTAACCAATCTAAGGTTGAAGATGATTACCTCTTTAACCAATATAGGGTTGTTGCAAACCACAACAATCCAATTGGATATGCCTCTAATGGAAATCCATGTGAAGAGAGAAGAATAAAAACCTTAAAGGTGATGGCTAGAATACTCATTATATGCTAGCAGTGTGATGTGTTCTTAAGAGAGTGTTTTAAGAATTAAACCTTTTAATTTTGATGGAGGCTCTACTTTTTAGACCCTTAAAGCTCTATTTATATGTTTCCTTAATCATATTAGGTTTAGGTATTAATTAGGAATCCTATTCCTAGTCAAACGCTAAGAAAACTTCCTTAAATAACCCTAAAAATGCATCCAACACGCTGTCATAAGGTCGCATGGTCGCATTGGGTATCATGAGCTTGCAATGGCTGGCAACTACCAGCCTCTATTGCAGGTGCAATGGGCATTGTGAGGTTGCAACGGGTTGGCCTACTACCAGACCATAATAAGAGCATACACTAGGCATCGTGAGTTCGCGATGGGCTGCCACACCTATATGCTGCTGCGTTGTAGGTCTGCGCAACTCTGACAACTTTTGAACTAGAAACCCTTCTGCGATTGAGACACTGATCGACCTAAATTTCTCTCTCATACTTTTGGATCCTATCTGTAGGATCAAATGCTTACCATAAGGCTAAAAGCAATTACTTGTGACAGTGGCACAACTTTATTTCCTTAAACCTAAGGTGGATTCCTATAAGGCACCCCCCAAGTTCACTACAGTAGTGCAGAGCCTCACTACTGAGCTATAGATAGACATGAGGGGCTTCGCAAAGCACTTGAGTACCTCGACAGGTTGGGCTGTCAAGCACCAATGCCACTCCTATATATGACAGCAAATCTCTAAGAGCGATTGTAGATCCCATAATCCAACAAACTCTCCCCCAGCGACACTCGGGGGATTCGAACCTCCGATCTCGCTCTGATTGGCACAAGTATAATAATTTGATTCGGATTTTGAAAAATTTTAATTTTTGCTGTGTAATATGTATGATATATATGTTCAAAACTCATGATTGGTATCAGAGCCACCTTGTGCCCATTAAAATTAATTTTAATTTAAGTTGCAATTAGATTGCCTAGTTTTGATGATTTTTGGATCTTTTAATTTGTAAAATTGAAATTAATTTATAAAATTTTTTTTACATATTTTTATTTATATGATCTTATCATGAGATGATTGAGGATAATTATATTGATTGAAAAATGGTTTGAATATGATTCAAATAATTAATTTCAAATTTATTACAATATTGCTGAAAAGTACATTATTAATAACGTGTGATGTTATTTGGATTAATTGTTAGGGCTGTTCATATTTTTCTTATAATTTGATTATGGAAAAATTATTTAGGCACATTGATAATATGTTTAAGCCTCTAGAAGTATCCAATATTTAATTTAAAATTGTTTTAATTAATTTTTCAAACAAACACCGAAACGGGGCTGTTTTGGGTACTCGGCGAAACTGTTTTGTTTGAATTTTTCTGTATATGAATATTTCATTTCCAGCACCTTGAAGCATTTTTTATGTGATTAAAAATATGTTATTTTGATGTTAGATGCATGGTAAACTCAATTTGTCCGAATCTAAATTTTCAAATTAATTCTAGATAGCAAATGGGTCATTTTGAACATTTTATGTGTTAGTTTGTTTGTCTTGATAATTTTTGCTTGTGCCAAAATTATTTTGATGGACTTGAGCTGACCTAAAGATGATTAGAATGATGATTTGAGGTTCTAGAAATTTTGGAAATTTTTGGAAATTAATTTTGAATTAATTTAAGTTGAGCAAATGACATATCTAGTTTGACTAGAAAGTGGCATGTATGTTAAAATTAAATTGTTTAATTTTTGACATCATAATAATTTGATTTTAAGGTAAATTAATTTTGAATTGATTATGGAAATATGAAATTTAATTTAATTTGATTAATTATTAAATTTCACATTAAAATGACATACAAAATTAAATTGACCAAAACAACAAAAGTAGGCAATTTTGGTTCAAGGTTGAATTGACTTTCAAATTTGCAATTTAAAATCATTACTACTTATTTTATTTTAATTTTATGCATTAGAGAATGCATGTTAAGGGTGTATGGAAATACATGATGGATGATTATGGCTTTAGGCCCAATGTGATTGAGCATACATAAATTTTGTTTTATGGTAAATAGGGTCTGCATGTCCATGTCTATCTGTTCTTTCTTATGTATTTCTTTTCTCATCTTTCTCCCCTCAAATGTAAATTGAGGTTTTCTATTTTTGAAATATGTAATTAGATTATATAGGATTAGTTAATGAAATAAATGTAAGCTAAATATGAATAATGTGGATATGACTATATAAGAATTCCATAAGTAATGGTTATGGAACATGAATTCATCTATATGGTCAATGGGAATTTAGTAATGATGATTATGCAAATATGCTTGTAGTGCTATGAGCTCAACTGGATGTAAGTTAGGTTAAATGTTAATATGGAAATGTGATAAGTAGGCAGATGCACAAGTTCAATGAGGGCACTCCAAGTGCTTGAAAGAAATGGCTTAATAGAGGTAAGTTCCTCACATAAGAAATTGTATCTATAATATTTTTTGCATATTGATAGGAAAGGCTACACTTGGATAGCCTTAGTGCCTTATATGATATGTAAGCATGCTTGTAGCATGTCAAAACATGTTTATATGTTAATATATCATGTCCTACAACATGAAAACATGTTATGAACTTCAATATGACTTGATAATAAGAATGTGATTACATGTTATGCATAATGGTCAAGGTATAAGAGAACATGATGAAAAAAAAAAGTAATATAGCATTAAATGCCCAATTCTCCACCTATAGACTAGAATTAGGATAAACGGTACATCATTAAGGGGATTTACGGTACCGAACTAGTTATATGTTTTAAGGACAAGGTGGCTTAAGCTTGTGGAGCGCCCTTGCTCCCTTTTAGATACAGATGATATATCGTAATCAGACAAGGTGGCTTAAGCTCGTAGAGTGCCCTTAGTCTTGTTTACACATAGAGGATATATCATAATCTATCAAGGATGCTTAAGTTCGTGGAGTGCTCCTGACTAGAAATCAGAGTGAATAGTATGGTTTAAGCTATAGAGCACCCCTATTCTACACTTTGTATTGGGATAGTCTAGGGAATGAGATTTGGACTAATAACTAGAAAGTGTGATATAAAGAGTATTTGTATGCTAAATGGATTAAGGAGATGAATTAAGTACCACAATTGAATCTTAAAAGTGTTTCTTGTACTGCTTAATAACTAGAGAATAATTGAAAAGTGTGTTTTGATTATCGAATAATTAAGAGAAAGAAACCGATGTATTTGGATTGGAATTGATGTCATTTGTATCGATGATTAGTTGAAAAATCTCCAAGGTTGATTATACCTTTGACTAGAGCTTCCTCATATTGATTGATCTCATTTTAATTTTTGCAATTTATTTATTTTTTAAAGTTAATTTTAGTTTCAGTTTTAAAACCCCCTACATTTTTTAGTTACTTGCATTAAGAAATAAATTCATTAGTCCTTTGGGATTTGACCCTACTCATCGCTATTACAATTTAATATTTAAAGAGTATGTAATTTATTTTTGCTAGTTTCAATACCAATAAATTTTAGCGCCGTTGCCGGGGATTGATGTCTATAGATTTATTTCTTTTGTTATTTTTTTATGACCCATTTAACTCCTGTAGTTTCATTGTTATTTGATCTTGAGATTGAAAAGACTGTTTGCCGCCTAAGAAAAGAGACTAAGGTCAGGCCAATCCGAAGTACAATCTCTAACTAGCGAACCAATCACAAAACACCTAAACCAAATCAATCAAATTTTGGAATTAAATGGAATCAAGAGGAATTAAATTAGTAATCTGACATACTTACAAAATGTTGAAAATATGGAGCACAAAGGGGGGGGCGGTTGAATTGGTGGCAAATAGAGATTTTCGGCTTAATGGATTTCTTTGAGTATTTGAGCAATATGCAAATAAAATATAGAAAGTAAAGAAGCAAGAAAAGATTGCACACAAGGATTTATAGAGGTTCGATTGTTAATAAACCCTAGTCCTCTCCCCAACCTCAATTGGGAGTTCTACTATCTCAACTTGAGATTGCAAGAGAGTTTCCTAGTTAACTCATAACTAGAGAGTTTTCCTAGCTCACCCATAACTAAGTGTTTTCTCAAGACTCACACTGAACCAAATCTCTTGTGTTTTAATGGCTCACACAATAACCAATTCCTTGTATTTTGAACAGGCCCGCTCACACACAATCCAAACAAGAGTTCTTCTCACTCGGTTCACTCTTACAGCCTGTACCCAAATATTTAAGGTTAACACTTCAACCTTTTTACAAAATAAGTTGGAAAATAAAATTGCAAAAGTTTTGGCACACTTAAAATTAAGCTCTTATGTTCTAAGGACTTTTGGAGGACTATTTATAGTGTTTACCTTCCAATTAGCCGTTACATATGGTGCCAAAACTATTTCTAATGTTCTAAAAGAGATTGACTAAAAGTTGTTGGACAGAGACAGTTTCTCGGTCGGAAAATTCATATATTTGTTGGAGCATTACACATGGCAGCCTTGGATTTGTCCTTTTCTTCAACGGCTCTTTAACGGCTAGTCTCCGTCAAATTTCTCGGTCGGGACAAGAGTTTCCCGGTCAAGAAACCATATTTCCCAGTCGGGACAATTTTCTGGAACTTTTGAAATGCTGAAATTGAGCACTTCCCGAGGGGGAAACTTTTTTCCCTAGGGGGAACTTTTTCCCGAGGGGGAAACTGTCCTTCAATTTTTGACCGATTTGTTCACTAAGCAAATCAAATCCAATTGACTTGAAATTTTGTACACTATCAAAACAACATTAGATGAAGATATTAGTAACATTTAATTTGATTGTCAAGATCAAAATAGAGATCAATCACCTAAGGTCAACACAATACCAAAATTATCCACAAAATCATAATTTTTATGAATTTATAGGTGCTGGAAAATTGAAATTACAAATTAAAATAGAAACTGGAACTGAGCAGTGTCTCGATTAGGAAACTATTCTCCAGTCGAGACTTCTGTGTTTCCAGAATTCTGAAACTCTTTCAAAACTCCGTTCGATCTATTCAAAATCCAAGCTAATGTTCTAAACACATTTTCAGGTTCAAATAAACAATCATTATAGAATAGATCATGGAAATCAAGGATTTAATTATATTAAACAATTTAAAACCCTAGTTTTGATAATCAAAACACAATGTCAACCAATTAATCATACAAATCAAATTTGTATCAAATCATTCATTCTCATTAATCCTAGAACATCACATGAATAGATTAATAACAACAAAAACAAAATCAGCCAAATTTAATCTCATTAAACTTTAAGAACCCTAAATCCAATTTTCATGTAAACTAATTGTTTTTCAAATTAAAATTGATTAAGATAACTATAGGGAGGCTCTAATACCACTGTTGGGATTACACCAGGCATATCACATATACAAGCGCAGCAGAATTTAAAATTTTGTAATCCCAAATTAATGGAACAACCTATGTAGTCTTAACCAATCATCCAACCATAAAAAGGTTTGAAGAAGATTACCTTTTGTTAGAGCTTCCGTCGTTCGTTTCACCTTACCGGGTTGTCGCAAACCACAGTAATCCTTCCTAGGATCACCTCTAATAATAGTCCATGCGAAAAGATACAAATAGAAAAACCTTTTGGCTATGAGTTTTGCACAATCTCTTGTGCTAGCAAGAGAAGATGCAAGGGAAAAGAGGGAAGAACAAAAATACTTTTGTTCTTTGTGAGCAGCTCTTTATGAAAGTAAAAAAAAAGGGACTATTTATAGTACTTGAGCAATTAGGGTTCGTAACACTCGCTCAAAGAATCCTAATCAGATTTCCTATTTTGATGTCGGTCCCGATCAGGAGATACCTTTCCCGGTCAGAAAATGCCAAAATTGGGTGGTTCTCGATCGTGACATCCCATTTCTTGATCTAGAATAAGTGCAATTATGGTCCAGTAGCAAATTCCGACTATGACATATATGTCCCAATTGGGACCTTCATCCCAGTCTGTAATGGAACATTCCCGACTGGGAAACTGTCTGGACCAAACTTTTCTTTCCGTTTGGATCCAATCTAATGGCCCATTTTACTTCCTCTACATACCTTCAATGTGTGTGACCCATTAGGTTCCTGGTTATATTGGCCACTCATATCAACAATTGATCTTGAGCAAGTCATGAGCAGTCTCTAGCAACACATCATAACCCCCAATTGACCGAAAAGTCAGTAGTTTGACTATGAACCTTTCCATAGACAATATTTGTGCAATTCATTATTTCACCCTCACTATACCTCACTCGGTTTAAAGCATGGTATAAGTGTCAGCTCCCACTTGACTGACTACATCACATCTAGTCCAAGTGATGTTAGTACTTGTCATTGAGACTCATTAGTCAAAAAGATATGTCTTTGAAGACCTTCTTCCAGATAATCCTACTTTGGCTAAAGTTTCCTGAGTAATTATCTCGACAAGTAGCCGTGGATATACTCTCCTTCTAATAGGAGTGGTGAATCCTCTATTAACTACCCAACTATCTTTGAATACCTCAAACTGTACCCAATCACCACCCTATGAGCGACCTCTCCTAGAGGCAACAAGGAATGGAGTCAAAGTACAGGATTAATATCCAAGATAACCTTAAACATCTCATGTAACATCTTCGACTATCCATAATGCATTATCACATGTATTTTCATTTGAACATGTTCATTTTATAAATGTCATTCACATGAAACACATACATACATAGGGATTTTAGCTAGAACGTGCTCACGAAATAGACTTGTTACGTGTTGGTCTATTTCGATGGTACTAAGTTGATGTGTCTAGTTATAATTTAAATAAAGATTATAAAGTATTATAAATAATTGAAATAAATGAAATTTGACATAGTTGAATTAATTAGATTGATCAATTGGCTATATAGTATTTTTGGCATAGACCCGATAGATGTAAATAATAATAATAATAATAATAATAATAATAATAATAACAACAACAACAAATAAATATATTCATTAACAAAATGAATTAATAATTAACAAAAAGAACAAATAAATAAAAAGGAAAGGAGAAAATGGGACTTGGCTTGGAGTGTGCAGCCTTATTAGATAAAGTGTGCTGCTTGGCTTTTCCTCCACCGAGAATTCTCCTAATCTCTTTTCTTTCACTCAAACCTTTTCCAGCAGCCAACCAAGAAGAACTTGACCATCTATAAGTTAGTTACTTCTCTTTATTTGCTAAATTCAATTTATGGTTGATAGGATATGACTTAAAGTATGTAAATAGCTAAGTGGCTATGCTCAAAGATTCTGGGATTTTGTTTTTGTGCTAGAAATTAGGCTTTCGTTTTCCTTATCTTAGGAACCGATTCTGAAGAAGCACAACACAAAAATTGTAGCTCTAGGTCTTAAGTTTATGGCTATATAGATATTTTTACATGATTTGGTGTCTATGGAAAGAATTGGCATCAGACTGAAACTAGTTTGATGGTGGAACCTAGCTGAAATATCTACTGTTTTGATTACTTTTCTATATGATAGAGTCAGCATTTGAGGAAACTCAAATCGTGAAAGTATTAGATATCTATGTTATCTAGTATACCAAATTTCATGACCAGATTATAGGCGGATGTTGAGTTATGGCCAAGAGGGTCATATATATTCCATATTTGAGCTGCTTGCTTAGTATCCTGTGCAGGTCTAGTCAAATGTTTTCCCTATTTTTAGCACCTTATAGACATAATCTACAAAAAAAATTATAGGTATATGTCTTAGCTAAAAGTTGGCACAAATATTACCTCAATATGTTATGTATTTTGTGAGTTATGACATTGACAAGTCAGACTGGTTCGAATGCCAACCTGGTTCTTGACCAGTTACAAGTACCCACAACATGAGGACTTTAGATGCAGAATGAATAAAAGTTATCAACATGAAAAATGTTACATTTTAACTTATCTATTTTCATACAAAGCTGTATAAAAATATAACTTACATGTTATAAGATATGAAGATACAAATTTGGTGTCCCAAAACTTCCAAAGGGCAGAAAATAGAATGTTAATATAAATTGCATAAAAAATTCTACAACAGTCCAATTGTTCTGCAATTTAGATATGTTATAGCCTATATGTTAGCTTTAATTATAAATGAGAATCATACAAATTGGACTAGCATAGAAAAAGTTATAAGCTACTAAACACATGAAGGTCACACTACCATAATACCAAACCCTAGTTAGTGGTCCATATTATGCATATTTCAATTTGTTTAAATTTCACTAAGTTTATTTAGCTACCAATTGACTAAGTATACATTCAATTAGGCTCACATCATATTGGAGACCCCCAAGGAAGTGAAAGACAATAAGTTAGAGGCTCAATATCAAATGAAAAGGGGAGTTTAATTATCAAACGATTTCTCTAGTACGTGTGATTGTTGTATGTTACGTGCAATGTGACTTGGCTTGCTATATTATATGAGTTACATGATTACTATGGTATGACTATGATATGGAAAAGTAATGGATAAATTAAATGCATGGTTACATTGTTGTGTTTTCTTACATGAAAATGATTGACGATTCAATATGCAAATGTGATACAAATGCAATGGCTAAGCAATGATTGTTACAAATGCATATGCATATGGACTTAAAAAGCATTGTAACTAGCTAAATGACATTGTAAAGCAAAAGAAGAGGCCTATGGCCCAAATAAATGTTCAAAAGCAAAAGAAAAGGCCTATGGCCTAACAAATATGCAAATGTTACAAATGATCAAGCAAGCTAGCAAATACAAATATTCATATGGAAACCCGGGACAGTGTCTGTTTAGCCTGGTCACAAAAAAAATGACATAAGCATAAGCAAATAAATTTTTACATGATTTATTACCACTTATATTTGTATGATAATGATAAATAGAATGACATGTAAAATGTGTATGATGACGATTATTACTTGTAATTGTGATTTGCTTGGTACTTTAGAAAGCTTTTGATGATTATTCTCATTGAGTTGCAACTCACCAAATTGCATCACTTTTCAGGAAGAGTTAAGTAATTAGTTTTTGGAGGTGCATACCACT
>CATIWF010005367.1:0-21196 GCA_949630135.1 Balakata baccata | reverse complement strand
AACTCTTCAAGAAGAAGCAAAGTAAAACTCTTTAAAAAAAACTTGAAAATTCAAGCCAAAACCACCTATTTATACTAGATGGAGGAGACATGGGATTAATTGTGATTAATTTCCTTTAAAAGCTGTCAATAATGCCTTTGTAACTCTCAAATAATGGTGAAATTAATCTTTGAAACATCAGACTGCCGGCTGTGTGGATCAACACGGGAGTGTTGCCAAATTTTCTAGAAATAAAAAATAATTTGTAAAAATTGGGCTTGTTTAGGACCACGAGATTTTGGACTGATATTCGTGTACACAGGTTATGCACCTACGCATTGGCCCATTCCGGACCATGGATTTGCACCCCTCCCTGCACTTGACCGCACGAGAGAGAGCCTTCTATTCTACTTTTCTTACACATGTAAGAATGCATCTCTATATATAAACACAAGTCCAACTTCAATTCTTAGTCATGTGGGACAAACTCCCACTCACTTTTCACCTTTAAATCTCCTTACCAAGGTGCTTACTTTGAGCTTCAATTTTTATTCACACATTCTCCATTTTGAGCATATGAATACATTAATTCATAGTCCTCATGTCAAGGAACATATATCTGGGTCTTTCTCCCAAAACCGAGTTATGGGACCCACTCAAATAATCTTCTCAAAATGGCTTATAATTACAATTTTTCTAACAATATACGATGAAGTGTAAACAGATTTTGGATCTTTTTAAATTAAATTGAAAAATCAAGGAAAAAAATCTAGAATCGAACTGTACTTTTGACTTTTTTACAATAACCGAACTGAATTGGATCGTTGACTTTAATTTTGACGGATTTGAATCTTTTAGTGAAATTTGAATCGAGAACTGTACTGAATTTTTGTAAGTCCACTAGTTTGGACTCCAAATCGTAAGTGTCATTATAATAGATATGTCAAACTGGTTTGAGTCTAAATTGGAACTAAATAAAGTGAGAAAATAACAATAAAAATTAAAATTTGGAATCTATTTAGAGAAATCGAAATTTTTAAAATAAAGATAGAAAAAAATGAGAATTGAAATAGTAATTAGTCAAAATTAATTTCAATTAAATAAATTTGTCACTCTCACTACTAATGCATGTCTAGATTTTCAAATATCTATTTTAATATATTAATTAATTATATTATATAAAAAATAGGCTAAACTTTTACCTTATTCTGTAATATTCTAAACTATTTTCAAAAATATCATTTATTATTATTAATAATAATAATTAATAAAAAGTTAACTAATTCTATAAAATTGTAGAAGAGGTAAAGTCGGTTCCTTAATATAAATGGCCAGTTGGCCATTCCTTTGGGGCGTGAGTGTGCATCCGGGAGTGTGCGTTAGTGTTGTGTGTGTGGGAGTATGGGTGTGTTGTGAGGGTGTGATTTGTGTTGTGTGGGTGGATTTAAATGTGTGTTTGTGCAAAAATCAATAAATAAAATAAAATAAAAATTAATTATTTAATTTAATATAAAAGTGAATTTTAAAATAATAATAATAATAATAATATGATGTTTGAAAAATATAGTAATTTGTTGAAATTTTAAGTTGTTTACATGGAATATGGCATTTTAACTGATAAACGTGATGGAAGATGTAGTATGATTATATCAATAAATAGCTTCACAGGTGTAATTTAATAAATGTTTACTATGTGAATTATTTTTAACTGTCATTTTATTTGAGTTTTAATACGTTAATAAAGAAATAGAAATAATAATAGATAAAAATCATGAGTTAGAAACTTACGCAGGCATTAATAAATTACTGATAAATCATCATACACTTGAATGAATTATTTATATGGAAATTGTGAAATATGTGCATGTAAGCTCATGACTTATACTTAGACTAGAATATAATAAATAGATTAGTATGCCAATTAGAAAACTTTGAGGCTCCAATGTTATAATATTGATATTTTATAGACGTTAATGTGCCGAATTTGATATATGATAAATATATAGAGTCAAAATATTATTATATAGATATCGAGTTATTTACTATTAGGCTCCATCACCAATTGAAGCTGCAAGAGGAGTTGAATTACTTATGTAATTTTTTTTTTTGAAAATCAAGGTGTAACAATTGATTTAGTTATAGTAAATTAGAATATTGCATGTAGTATCGTTTGACTCTGATGTCATATGGTAGAATAAGTGGGTGTTATAATTGTACTAAAATGTTCTGTAATTGAATTTTACCGAAAAAATTGATATCTAAATATTTAAAATTTAGTATATATAGTATATATAATAACTAATAAGAAAATTATTTATAATTTCTATAGCTTTATTTTACAAATATAATATAACTTATAATTATATAAATTTAATTCAATAAAATTCAATGATAATAAAATTTATTAATTATTTGATAAAATTAATATGACATTTATAATAGCAATGACTTCAAATAATTGAAAATTTTATATGCTCAAAATTTTATGATAGTGATATAAACACTTGAATCCATAATTTTTATAAGAGTTTTAAACTAAGTTTATTGTAAAATCAACAAACTTTCTTTACTATTAATATAGAAATATAAACATATTTATAATATATTGCTAGTTTTCATTTTTTTCAATAATTATTTTATCACTAATTAATATTAAACTTGTATAATAATTTAAATTATATTAATAAATAAAATATATTTTTAATGGATATACTTAATAAACTTATATATTTATAAATTAAATAATTATAAAATTGCATATTTATAATTATATACTTATATTTATGAGTTTATATATCTCCTAATTGAAATTTTAAATATTACTATATTATTAACTTACGATATATATTCATATTATTTTTTACCAATATAATTAAATTACATTAAACTTTATACTAATCTAAATTTTATTTATAAATAATATACACGAGTTAGTGACATATTTATCATATAAATTTTAGCAATCAATAATATATTTTTCTTTAATTATATTAATTCTCAGACATATTATATTATTTTCTCATCAAGACAATAATATTATATGAAACTTATATGCTAATCTAAATTTTATTAATAAATAATATATAAATCTATGACACATTTATCATATATATTTTAGATCATTTTTCTTATTTATATTAATTCTCCGGTATGTTATATTTTTTCTTATTAAGAATATTATTTTTACATTAAACTTATATATTGATCTAAATTTTATTAATAAATAATTTATATGGGTACATGATACATTTATCATATAAATTTTAGCAATTACTGATATCATTTTCTTTCATTATTAAATCCTCAAGTATATATATTTACATTAATCATATATATTCAATTACTGATATCATTTTCCTTATTATGTTAATTATATTAGTTATATTCTTTATAATAATTCAAATTTAATTATATCCTTTTTAATCTTCTAGTATAATGATAATTTTTATTATCATTTAGTTTAGTATATTTCTTATAAAAATTTAAAAATTTCTAAACATAAAATTTTAAAAAATATTTTGTATTTGATCAATAAACTAGTAGAAAATTTTAGTTAGAATGATTATCGAGGATGAATTGCTATTTATATTTGTTGAACGTAAAAGTTTTAAGGAATTTATTACTGTGTCAACATTGTATGGATCTGTGAAATTTTGCATCAAGTTTTACTTTTGTGATCAAATTTTTATATTTATATCTATTATTTTATTCAAGTACCAAATTATTTGTATTGTATTGTATTAAATTATGTTGTTTTGTTTAGTATCGAAAGAACTGAAGAACTGTTCCAAATTTTCAGAACAATACAATACAAAAATTTATTTTTGGCAATACAATACAATATTTATATTTAAAAATTCTTGACATTTCAATACGGTTCTAGAGATTTTACAATCTCCAAATTGGACCGGATCGTATACATCCCTAATTTACAGAACTCCATATTTTTGTGGGCGTATTGAGGATGATCGGTCGTTTGCATACTATTGGTTAGAGATAGGGGTGACAAATGAGTGGATTAAGGTGGGTATGGATTGAGTTTAAATGAGTTGAATTGTTTGTCATCCATTAAACTATTTATGACCCATTTAATTATTATATGGATATCCATACATATTTAACCCTAACTCATCCTAACCTAGGTCCCGCCGCAGTTCAGGAATAAGCAGTTCATGGTTCAAAAAATATTTGAACAGTCCTAGAATGCCCCAATGAGTAGTTCAAGGTTGGTTCTCGATTGGAGCTGCCGGTTTGTCTAGTTCAATTTTTTTTTTAAAAACTTAAATTAAATTATATATATATATATATATATATATATATATATATATATATATATATATATATATATATATATATATATATATAAGCCCAAGAAAAATAAGCTCATGTTAAATATTATGTCATGTGCTACATGAGTAATTTTAAAAGAGAAGTATTCTTCCCTTTTATAAGGAATCAGAGCTCAATCATTTTCTAAGTTTTCAGATATGGGATAAAAGAGCACAACTTTTTTTTAGTAATGTGTATGTGAAGTGAGTAAGTATATTTATTCCACATCTAAAACCTTAGAAAAGAGTTATCATCTCTTTCCTTATAAGAAAAGGAGAACACTCATCTTTTTAAGTCACTCATGTGGCACATGCCAATGCCACTTAACATAAGCTCATTTTTCTTGAACTTGTGTATATGAGTTAATATTTTATTATATATATATTTATTTAAATAAACCGGTTTGGAATCATGAACTAGTGGTTCTAACTCGGAACCGTTGATCATCGGTTCGGTCCGAATTTGATCAAGCTGATTCCAGTTTGGTTCAGCCGGTTCCAGTTCAAAATGGCTAGTCCTATCTTAATCCACCTATTTACCCATTTAATATATAAAAATAATATATCTAAAATAAATTACTTTAAATTTAATTTTTTCTTATTAGATATTTAAAAATATTATAGAAATATATTTTAGCCACTAAATATTTCAAATAATTTCTTATTATTTAACATTTAATCATAGTAATTTTTAATTTTACATTTTTTTTTTCATATAATTGGGCCCTGAATTTTATTTTTTCAATTTGAAACTCTAAACAGATGAATTTAGGCATAAAATTTCATTCATATACTTATCCTATATGTCATACGTCTCGTTGTTCTTGGCTCATGGCTAGCATATTGGACTAAAAATTATAAAATTACAATTTAATTTCTCTTATTGGTCTTATTCGGTGGCTTAGCGTTACAAATTCATATATTAATTGTTCACTTTCTTTAACTCTATAATAAGACTATGATCGTATCAACACTATCTTGAATAAAACACTTTTGATTTTCAGTTGATTCCAACTATCTGGTCTAGATTCATATAATGTGAGTATAAACATGTAACTAATAATTTTTTTTTAAAATTTTATTAAAAACAATTTTTTGAAATATTTAATTTTTGAAAGTGCATAAATAATACGTTTTTACAGTAAAAATTAATAATAATATAAATTAATTGAAAAATCACATAATACATCATTTATTAATAAATAAATTTTAAAAAAATAACATTGTAAACAAATAAAAAAATGGCTAATATGTTCAGTAGCTTTTCAAAAAACCTTTATAAGTAATTTAATAAAATAAAATTTACCGTAAAAAATTAAATTTGTATATTAAATTGATTAAATTTCAAAATTTAAATTATAATTAATTAATCTCACTTATTTTTTAATTATGACAAATATCTTTTTGCATTCTTTAATTTTTTTTCTACTTCATAAAACTAGGATCTGAATTTTATTTTATCAATTTAAGATTCTAAACTGATGAATTTTGATGTAAGATTTTTACTTAGAGACTTATTTTAATATACCCTATGTCCCGATGTTCTTGGCTCACAACTAGTGTATTCAAATAAAAATCATAAAATTATGATTTTGCCTCTCTTATTGGTTTCACTCAATAGTTTAGTGTCACAAATCTATATACTAATTTTTCATTTTCTTTAAGTTCATAATTAGACTCTGACCGTATCTATATTGTTTAGAATACAATGCACTCGGTTTTTTGTCGACTTGATTATTTAGTTTCGATTCTTGTGCATCGATCGATTCTCCAAATAGGCAAATTTGACAATTTAAATGTGTAATTATGAATTTTTTTTAAACAAATTCAATGTTAAACTTTTATAAAAAATTAATTTTTTATGGTAAAAATTGATGATTTGTTTGAGTAAAAAAGATGATAAATATATGTTAACTACAAAATCATATAATTTATTTTTAATAAAAAAATTAGAAAATTTGATAAATTTTTTTTTGAAAATAGATAAAAAATAACTAAAAATGACTAATATGTTCACTAATTTTTATTAAATCTAATTTTTATAAAATAAGAAATTTAATAAAAATTTGAAGTAAAAAAAATTAATTTTTTTAATTTATATATGGATTTAAATGGATACATATACCCAATTCTAATACACTCATATATTAGTGGGTCAAAATGAACTGATCTATTTATAACTCATTTATATTTAAACTATCCATTTATAATCTATACATTTATTTAAATAGATGAATATGAATTGAAAAATGAGTATGGGTGAGTTTGCCACCCTTAGTTGGGAAGTATTGACAATTTTTTTAGCAGATGTACTTCCACTGTATCCCACATTAGAGATATCTATCTCCATAATAAGGCGCCTATAGGAGGCACTATAGCTCTTACTGTGTCCTACTGATTTTGCCCCTCTTAATTTTTTTTAGCTCTTTGACCAAAACGACATTATTTTGCCTATGGAGCAAAATGCACCATTTTGGCTTTTTTTTTTTTAATCCCTGATTGTAAAACGACATCGTTCTACTACTAAGCATAATGATATTGTTTTGAATCCATCTCAGTTAAGAAAAAATGGAAAGGAACGGGTTGGTGGGCTGAGTTCACTGTTCGACCTGCATATTGGAAGCATCTTGGGCCTATACAGTGGACTAAGCTATTTATTTAATTATATTTCCATATTTATATATTTATTTAATATTAATACATTTATTTATTTAATTAATAATAATATTTATTTATTTTTATTATTTAATTAATATTATATATTTATTTTTAATATATTTATTTAATTTAATATTTTAAGTAATATTAATTTTAATTACTATAATAATATTAATATAATAATTAGATTAATATTCAATTTAATTTATATTAAATTGAATTTAAAAATTTGAATATTTATAAATTTCCTACCTAATCGAAATTAGATTTTCAAATTATGGAATATGTTAGAAAAATTAATTAGATTTAAAAATTAATTTTAAATAAATTAGACATGAATATTTTTTTATGTCAAAAATTAATATAAATCACAACCTTTTTTCATAAATTTAATCCATTTTTTCTTTTTGATTCAAGTCAATATCTTTCTTACTCTATTTATTGTAATTAGTACAATTATATAAAGAGAGAATATAATAAAATAAGTAGAGAATAAAAGAAAAAAGATAAAAAATTTAAATTAAAAAAAACTAAAAAGTAAAAAAAATGCTTAAAATGCTATTTTTTTTAATAAAAAGGTATATTCTAATTTTATTAATAATAAATATTATAAAGAAGACTATTCAGGTTTTTTTCACGAGAAATGTTGAGCTATCGAAAATTTGGAGTGAACCAATATCAACTAAGTTATTTAATAATATATTATTCGGCTCAAACCAATATTTAACCAATTTATCTTAAACAAATTTATTAGGTTGTGTTGGTTTTTAATGAATAAACTATCTGAATGCTAATTTTATTTTTATTAGGTTACCTAATGTTAAGTAAGGAATTAACTTAATAATAATAATATTAATAAATAATAATAATATACTTTTTGCTGCAGGTTTTGAATAATAATACACTTTTAGGGTTTATATGAGAAATTCAAATTATATCTTTTTTTAATTAATAGTTAAGAATGATAAAAAAATAATTAAATAAATTAAAATGAAAAATCTATAAAATTAATAGTTTCTTATTATTTTATTTACGTAGAAAAGTATAACAAACATTTAAAAGTTATACTATCATTTTCCTTTTTATAGCAAAATTGAAAGCATTGTTATATAGAATAAATTATGATGTAAATGTTAATGCATTTAATTGTTAAAAAGTCATTAATTTAATGTTTAAAATTGAAACCTATTGACACATCGGAACAAAAATTATATTTTTATAGATTAGACCAATAATTCTAAATGAAGCTTATAAAATATACTAAATCAACCAAAATTAAGTGGATAACATTTTTTTTTTTGTCAAATTATGATGATTGATTACCTGAAAATTTATTTTAGTTTCGCCCTAAATTGGTAAAAAGTTTTATACAAGCTTAATTTTTTTCCAACATTTTTCTGTAAATTTCATTTTTTGTTCATTAAAAGATAACAACATATATCTCATAAGAATATTTGTCGCAACATGATAGTAACGTACTAGTAAATATATAATATTATTGTTAATAAAAATGCATATGACTAGCGAAAGTCAATTCTTCATAACCACAAACTTCTTTCCATGTTGATACGCCAGTGGAGTGTTTCAATTTGGTTGCTAGCACCATTTTGAGCTTTTTCAATTATCATTTGCTCTCAAAGGTTTTAGCTTTTTCAAATCTAACCGATAGTTATTGTTTTGTAGTTCTTGAAAAATAAAATTCAATTGTTTCAATTTCTTTTGTGATTTTGAGCAGGTTTTAAATATTGTCTTATATGCCGTTATGTGATACTTTTTTAGAGTTTTGATACTATTCTATGCTAATTAAAAATAGTAATGTAATATCGTTGTATCATTCGTTATGAGCGATACAAATAATATAGACTGATATAGATGTTACATAAAGGTGAAAATTTATTTTTTAAAAATATTAATGATTTAAATTGTGAATGTAAATTTTTTAAGACACATAAATGAATATATTCTTTATTTTTTTTGGATAATTACCAAAAATAAACTGCACTTTTAAAGTTGTATTAAAATTAAATTGTATTTTCTATTTTTTCATTTAAATATACAAACTTTTAAATTTTATCAATTTGTGAATTCCGAATAATCTCGACTGACATGATATAAAATTCCAATTAGATTAAAACAGTTGTGCATACTAGGAAGCTGAATCATTTTAAAAACTTTAAAATATCATCATTTTTGTTTTTTCTAAAATTTTAAACCTAAATCTCTCTTTAAATTTTAAAAATAATATATGAAGTTGTTGTGTTTAGGAGTTGTTTAGTTAGTAGAGTAAGAGAAACACAAATTTTATCGGAAAGATTTAGGTTTTAAAATTTTAGGAAAAACAAAAATGATGATATTTTAAAGTTTTTAAGATATGCATCATAGGAAGCTGAATCATCTTAAAAACTTTAAAATGTCATCATTTTTGTTTTTCCTAAAATTTTAAACCTAAATCTCTCTTTAAATTTTAAAAATAATACATGAAGTTTTTGTGTTTAGGAGTTTTTTAGTTAGCAGAATAAGAGAAACACAAATTTTACCGGAAAGATTTGTGTTTTAAAATTTTAGGAAAAACAAAAATGATGGCATTTTAAAATTTCTAAGATAACTCAGCTCCTAGTAAGCTTTCTAGTCAGCACAATCCTTTTAATCTTGCTAGAATTTTATGTCATGTTAGTAGAGTTTTACTGAAATTCATAAGTTCATGTACTTAAAATGAAAAAATAGACAGTACAATTTAATTTTGATACAACTTTAAAAGTTCAATTTTGGTGGACTCTTCGAGTTCTAAATAGAAGAATAAGAAAAAAAAGTCCATTAAGCCCAAGGGAGGTGTGGCTAAGAAGAAGACTAAAGAGAATGCCCCAAAAGGGACTTACTTCCACTATGGCAAGGATGGCCATTGGAATATGAAACTGCAAGGCCTATTTGGAGTCCTTAAAGAAGAAGACATATGATGCTCCATCTACTTCAGGTATATTTGTCATTGAGTTTAATTCTGTTTCTAACAATAATATATGAGTATTAGATACCGGTTGTGGCTCACATATATTCACTAATATGCAGAACCTAAGAAATAGTAGGCAATTCAACAAGGGAGAGTTGGACTTGTGCGTCGGCAATGGATTAAAGGTTGCTGTATTAGCTATATGGACATATGTTTTGACTCTTTCTTGTGGACTTGTGTTAAATTTGGATGATTGTTATTATGTACTTGCTTTGACTAACAATATTATATCAGTTTCTTATTTAAATAAGAACTATTTCCATTTGACTTTTTGTAACAATAGTTGTTCTATTATGTTAAGTGGTATTCTTTATGCTAGCGGTATATTATGCAATATAATATACATATTAGATATGTCTAGTTCAACTTTAAACATCAATGACAATAAAAGATAAAAACAAAATAATTTGAAATCATCATACTTATGGCATTATTGTTGAGTGTTGGGAATATATCTCATACATAAAAATGCACCATAAAAATAAAATTAAAACCCGAACCAAAGGATACGACTTGTGCCATCAAAATTAATTTAACCAAAAAAGAGGTTTGAAGATTTAGCTTTGATTCCCTTGGCTTATTTTCACCTATTCTTCTTGTCCAATTGTTGTAAACCACAACAAACCAAACTAATGGTAATCCACACGAAGATTGAAGAAGAAAATCTTTTAGGAAATGACCTTGAATAATTATTTTTACTAACAAAATAATTGTTGTTTGAGAGAAAAATTTAAGAAAAATTAACTCTTAATTTTCTGTAGAGGCTTGGGCAAAATTTTTGGTGAAAAACCCTTCTTATAGTTGTTTTCTAAACACCCTCTAGTTGCCTAAAAGACCAAAATTTCTAAAATAGTGTTTTGGGCTAAAATGATAATTTTGCCAAAATTGCCCAAATAGTGGGTTACCACTATAGGGTTATCTAATTTTTGTTTCTTATTATTTTCGATATTGTAAATAGAACTAGACATATCTAATATATAAATACCATTGCATAAAGTTCCAATACCATATAGAATATCATTCAACAAAATGGAACAACCATTGCTATTAAAAATCAAATGAAGTCCATTTTTATTTAAAGTAGAAATAGAGATACTGTTTTTAGTAAATGCTAGAACATAAAAGTAATTTTTAAGTTCTATTACAAGCCCATTTGGGAGTGTTAAAAATATGTTCCTACATCTAATGCAATAACCCTTGCTCCATTGCCTACGCGCATATCTGACTCTCCCCTCTTGAGCTATCTACTGTTCCTTAGGCCCTGCATATCAGTACATATATGTGAGCTACAACCAGTATCTAATACCTAAATGTTATTATAAGAAACAATATTAACCTCAATAATGAAAATACCTGAAGTAGATAGGACGTTATATCCTTTCTTCTTCAAAGGCTCTAAATAGGCCTTGCAATTTCTCTTCCAGTGACCATCCTTGCCACAGTGAAAGCAAGTCCCTTTTGGAGTAGTGTCATTGGCCTTCTTCTTAGCCATGCCTCCCTTGGGCTTAGTGGATTGCTTCTTCTTCTTCTTCTTCTTGGAACTTGAAGAGTCCACTAACATCACAACCTTACTTTCTTTTTTAACACAAGGTTCATCTGTCTTGAGCATATTGATAAGCTCAAGTATTGTGGATGTAATATTATTCATCTTATAGTTAAGCACAAAGTATGCATAACTATCGACCAAGCTGGTAAAAAATAAGTCAATACTTAATTCATGATCCTTAATAAAGCCCAATTCACCCAATCTCTCAATATACCCATTCATCTACAGTGCATGCTGCACTGGAGATGTCCCCTCAACCATCTTAGAGCGAAGAGTAGCTTAGATATCTCAAACTATTCGGATCTAGCTTGCTCATCAAAGAGCTTCCTAAGATGGTAGACTATGGACTATGGTATTGGCATCTATAGCCTCGTGCTGCTTTTGAAGCTGAGGTAACATTGAGGCAAGCATGATATAGCCCACCAACTCACTATCATCTAGATGCTTTTTATATGCCTTCTAAACCTATTTAGAAGCATCAGCAATAGGGGGATCGAAAAGTGGCTTATTTAGGATATAGCATATTTTTTTAGCCTTGAGAACTATTCTCAAGTTTCTAAGCCAGTCCAAGAAGTTAGGCTCTGTCAATTTGTTTGCATCCAAGATTGATCGCAAATTCACATTAGGTGACATGGTGTGATGATTCTAGTAACCTAGATGTAAAAGAGAGCATGTTAGATATGTACATAAAAAATGCATGATTATTAGGTCTTTAATCATACTCATTATGGCTCCCATGAATCCGTTAGAAGTTCTCCTAGTGGATTGATATCCAATCTTGCTAAGAATAGCCATGGCGCAAATCTAGCCGACTACCTTAGTTCGAATGGTAGGTATCTGATCCATACCAATTACATTCTAATGCAACTATCGAATCATGTGCTATCAACTAATTGATGTGTGCGCATACATTGGGCTATCAACTATTGATGCATGTATATCTCATATACACTACCTAGCTTTGCCTCCAATACTCATTGACTTTGGTGCAAATCCAACAGATCAATGATATTGGTTAAGTCCAATCCATTAATCGTGAAATCTTAATTTGATGGTTTGATATATTCTTATAAAGTGGGCTTAAGGCAACTCAACAACCCAGCATATAGAAGAACTTTAATTCTCTCTACATTAATAGAAGGCATATTACTTAATTGTTTATTTAATGAAGGGTTTTGTTAATTTAGTCTCATCTATTAACTAGCATACATTATACATTCATCATCACAAGAATATATAAAGATAGTTACATTAGCTATATGATTTATTATGAACATTCTAAAATCAATTTCTTGAGCTAAAGGGAATTGATTAGGTCAAACTTAGGAATATGCATGAGTTACAACCCGAAATAGAAATTCAAAATTTCTATTTCTAAGTCTTCATCTTTATGACACCTCATCCTTGCTTCTTGCTCCTTTTGCATCTCCATCTATCCTAATTCTATGTAATTTAATTATATATTTTCAAAAAGAAAACCTTAAGTTACATTTGAGGGGAGTGAAATGAGAAGATAAATACACAAGAAAAAAGGAGAGACAAAAGCACGCATGCCCTATTTACCATAAAATACAAATTAACCATACATGCTCAACCATATTGGGCTTAAGTCCGTAATCATCTATCATACAATCCATACACCCCTCGCATGCATTCCCTAATGCATAAAATAAAGGTAAATTAGATAATATCATTTTGATTCCGATTAGAAAAGCCGGTTTCAACACTTGAACCGAAATTGTCTACTTATGTTGATTTGGCCAATTCTATTTGTAAGCAATTTTAATATTTAATTACATTGAATTAAATTTCATATTTCCAGAATCAATTCATAATTAATCCACCTTCAAAATGAATTATAATGATGTTAAATTAAACAATTTAATTTTTAACATGCATGTCACTATCTAGTCACATTAGAATTGCAATTACTCAACTTAAATTGATTAAAAATCAGTTTTCAAAAATTTCCAAAAGTACTAGAACCTCATATTATCAGTTCAAGAACCTTTAGGCCAGGTCAAACCAATCAAAATAACTTTTGGCACAAGCCAAAATATCAAGACTAGCGAATCGACATAAAAGAAGCGCAAACCGACATATATTACAACTAGAATTAATTTGGAAATTCAAAATTGAGTAAAATAATTTTGGCATGCAACTAACATCAAAATAATATCATAATTATCACATAAATATATTTTAAATGTGCTGGAACCGAAATAAATAAAAACAAAAAAATTCAAATAAAATAGCCCCGTTGGGTGTTCTAAAACAACCCCGGTATTGCAATTTGTTTGTAAAATTAATTAAAAATATTGTTAATTAATTCATGGAACTTTTAGAGACTTAAACACATTCTCAATATATCCAAATAATATTTTAATAATCAAATTAAAAAAATATTATGAACAGCCCTATCAAACAAATCAAATAGCAACACTATGAGAAATTCTTAGGTAGACTATGCCTACCATATCATCTATAAACTAATCTAATCACTTATTAATATGCATTTAATTGTTTTTTTTTCATTGATTGAAGTAAATACAATATACATATATGTCATTTCCTAATTGGATTAGTCTATAGATGATATGGTAGATATAGTCTACATAAAAATTTCTCCAACACTAGATCAATAAAACCTACTTTTAGGCAATTTTTGCAATAAATCCAAATTTAATTATTTGAATCCATTCAAACCACTTTTCAATCATTATAATCATTATTAATCATTATGTGACCAAGTTATAGTGAGGAAAATAATTAAAACAAATTTTACAAATTAAAATTAATTTTTCAAGACAATGGAACCAAAATTGTCAAAATCAAGCAGTCATATTGCATCTTCAATCAAAATTAATTTTGATAAACACAAGAGGGCTCTAATACCAATATTGAGTTTTGAGCCTGTATCTCATACATAAAAATGCAGTAGAAAAATAAAATCAAAACTCGAACCAAAGAATACGACTTGTGTCATCAAAATTAATTTAACCAAAAAGGAGGTTTGAAGATTTTACCTTCAATTTTCTTGGCTTATTTTCACCTCTTCTTCTTGTCAAATTGTCGCAAACCACAACAATCCAAACTAATGATAATCCACATGAAGATTGAAGAAGAAAACCTCTTAGGAAATGGTCTTGAACAATTATTTTGTGTTAGCAAAATAATTGTTCATTGAGAGAAAAGTTTAGGAAAAATTAACTCTTAATTTTCTATAGAGGCTAGGGCAAATTTTCTGGTAAAAAATCCTTTTTATAGGTGTTTTCTAAACATCCTATGGTTACCTAAAAGACAAAATTGCCAAAATAGTGTTTTGGGCTAAAATGGCTATTTTGCCAAAATTGCCCGAATAGTGGGTTGCTATGCAGGCTGTTGGCAACCCAGCCGGCTTGCGGGGCCCGTGATCCCTTTGAGCGATTTTTTTTATGGAATTTTTTCGCGGTCCCATTACGATCCGAATCCAAATAATTCTCTCATATTTTTGGATCCCATCCAAGACTATTTTATTCCTTCTTCACAACTCTAAAGTATGTGACCCATTAGGTACTCGGTTTTATTGGTCACCCAAATCAATAATTGATATCGAGCAAGTCATGAGCGGTAACTAGTAATACATCATGACCCTCAATTGACCAGAAAGTCAATGGTTTGACTAAGAACCTTTCCATAGACAATATCCGTGCAGTTCATTCTTTCACCATCCTATACCCCACTTGGTTTAGAGCATGGACTATGTGTCAGCTTTCGTTAGAATGATTACGTCACACCTAGCCCAAGTGATGTTAGATCTTGTCACTGGGACTCATTACTTAATTAGACATGTCATTGAAGATCATCTTCATGATATTTCCACTCAAGCCATAGATTCCCGAGTAATGATATCCCAATAAGAGGCCGTAGGTATACACTCCTCTATCAGGAGTGATGAATCCTCTATTGGCTACCCAATTATCTTCGAAAACCTCAAGCTGTACCCAATCATCATCCTATGAGCAACCTTTATGAGGTAACAAGGAATGGAGTCAAAGCACAGAATCAGTATCCAATATATCCTTAAGTACCTCAAGTCTAAGGATACTTGCACCAATGTTATGATGAGACTATCATTGACATTTGAATAGATAATCTATATGATTGTCTCATAGTAAGTCATTCAATATACTTGAATACTTTTAGCAAGCATCTACATGTTAACTTTGAACATCTCATGCTCACAACTTATGAGATCTACTGCTTGATCCAATCAAGGACTATAACATGTGCTAATTTATTGGATCAATAATGTCTCATCTCCTTGATCCTATAATTAGGGATAATTAGATACTAATATAATTACACATGATAGGAATCTCATCATCATTGTTTTCTTCATGCTATGTTATGTATCAAGGACTTCATTAATCGATATATGATCAACATCAATTCATATATTAAATGAATATCAAATTAGTGAAAATGCCTTTATTAATAATAATAAATTGTACAACAAGTCCTAAAGGTAATTGCCTTTCGAGCACTTTTCTAACAATTATCGCCTTGGCCATATAAAGGAGAGGCATATGGCTAAGATACACAAGAGTGGTAGCTTAGGGTCATTTGATTATAAATTATATGATACAAGCGAATCTTGCTTATTAGGCAATATGACAAAGTTACCCCTTCAGGGAAGGGGTGAACATGCTAGTAGGCCATTAGACCCGATACATTCAGATGTATGTGGTCTAATGTCCATCCCTGCCAAAGGTGGTTTTATCTACTTCATCACCTTTATCGATTATTATTCATGATATGGGTACTTGTATCTTATGAGATACAAATTTGAAACCTTTGAAAAGTTCAAAGAATTAAGAAATGAAGTAGAGAACAACTTGGCAAAAGTATTAAAGCACTTAGATCTGATTGAGGTGGTGAATACTTGAGCTAAGAGTTTCTAGATTATCTTAGGGATAATGGGGTATTATCCCAATGGACTCCACCTCACACTCCACAACACAATGGTGTGGCTGAAAGGAGAAATCGAACCTTGTTAGACATGGTAAGGTCTATGATGGGCCAAGTGAATCTACGCAAGTCATTTTGGGGTTATTCACTTAAGATTGATGTTTCCATTCTAAATAGAGTCCTATAAAATTCAATTGATGTTACTCCATATGAGATGTGGACTAACAAGAAACCCTATCTTGCTTACATGAAAGTATGGGATTGTCCGACTTATGTGAAGCGGATTATGTCAGATAAGTTAGAGGCTAAAGAAATGATAGGATATCAGTTTTACAATTCTTTGGAATAAAAGGTATTTTTTTCAAAACATTTTGTCTTCTTAGACAAAGAATTTCTTCTAAAAGGAGATAGTGGGAGTAGGATTGAACTTGAAGAAGTTCAAGATGCTAAAATAGATGCAAATCAACTGCCTGAACCTGAGGCTATTATTCATACAGATGAAGTAACTGTTGAACCTTCTGAAGCACAAGCACTTGGTAGGTCAAGTAGGATATGCACTGTTCCAAAGAGATATAGATTTCTTATTAGTGAACAGAAGGATGTATTGCTCATAGAAGATAATAAGCCAATAGCCCACAAGGAAGTTCTGAATAGTTCAGAATATGACAAATGGCTAATAGCCATGAAGTCATAAATGGATTCCATGTATGAAAACCAAATATGGACTTTGGTTGATCCACCCGAAGGGTTAAAACCTATAGGGTGCAAGTGGATTTTTAAAAAGAAGATCGACTTGGAAGGTAACGTGGTTACCTATAAAGCTAGGCTTATAGCTAAAGGTTATCGTCAAAGATAAGGAATTAACTATGACAAAACTTTTAGTCTAGTAAGCATGCTTAAATCCATAAGGATCCTCCTAGCCATTGCCGCTCATTATGATTATGAGATTTGGCAAATTGATGTGAAGATGACTTTCCTTAATGGAAACTTTATTGAGGATATGTAAATGACACATCCAAAGGGCTTCACATCTAAAGATGGCGATAAAGTATGCAAGTTTCAAAGATCTATTTATGGATTGAAGCAAGCATTTAGGAGTAGAAACATTTGATTTGATAAGACAATCAAAGAGTTTCGTTTCTCACAAAATCTAGATGAGCCTTGTGTATAGAAAAAGGGTTGTGTGAGTGCAGTCATATTCCTGGTGTTATATGTAGATGACATACTACTCATAGGAAATGACGTCTTGGTCCTACAATCTATCAAGATATGGTTATCTAAGAATTTCTCCATGAAAGACCTTGGAGAGGCAACCTACATATTAGGGATAAAGATATATAGAGATAGATCTAAAATGTTGTTTGGTCTTTCACAATTTACATACATAGAAAAAATACTAAAGAGGTTTTGCATGGAACAGTCTACGAGAGGATTCATTCCCATGACCAATGGGATTACCTTCTTAAAGTCTATGTGTCCAAAGACATAAGATGAGAGGACTCGCATGAGTTTGATCCCATATGTCTCGTATGAATTTGACCCTATATGCATTTGCTATAGGATTAATCATATATGCTATGATATATATGAGGTCCGATGATTATATGCTCTGAATGTCATGAGCAAATACCAGTCAGACCCTGGACTTATTGGGTGGCTATCAAGAATATTGTTAAGTACTTGAGAAGGACTAAAGATGTATTCTTGGTATATGGATCTGGAGATCTTTTTATAAGCATGTATATAGATGCTGACTTCCAATATGAAAGAGAAAATTCAAAATCTCAATCAGGTTATGAGTTCACATTGAATGGTAGTGCAATCAGTTGGAAGAGTTCCAAATATGAGATTATTACTGATTCCAAAACTGAAGCAGAGAACATTGTAGCTTTCGAGGAGACTAAGGAAGTGGTTTGGATAAAGAAATTCATTATAAAACTAGGAGTGGTTCTTAGCATTTTTAATTCGATACAGCTGTATTATGATAACAATGGAGCCATTGCACTAGAAAAGGAGCCACGGTCTCATCAGAAGTCCAAAAATGTGTTTAGGAGATACCATTTGATGTAAAGGTAGAAAGAGTGTCCACTGATCAGAATATTGTTGATCCGCTAATTAAGCCACTTCCCAAAAGAAGTATGACTCACATGTACTCGCCTATGGTATTAGATACAAAGGTGATTGGCTTTATTGCAAGTGGGAGGTTGTTAGAAAAGTGTTCTAAAGGCAATCACCTTTAGCACTTATTATACAATTTATTATATTTAATAAAAGACATTTTCGTTAATCTGATATTCATTTATTATATGAATTGATATGGATCTTAAATCAATTAATGAAGTCCTTGATACATAACAAAGAATGAAGAGAATTATGATGAGATAATGATAATAAGATTCCTATCATGTGTAATTATGTTAGTATCTAAATTATCCCTAATCATAGGATCAACAAGACAGGACATTGTTGATCCGGATAAACTAGCACATGTTATACTCTTTAATTGGATCAAGCAGTAGATCTCATAAGCTGTGAACATGAGAAGTTCAGAGATAATATGTAGATGCTTGCTAAGAGTAGTCAATTACATTGGATGACCTACTATGAGACGATCATATAGATTATCTATTCAAATGTCAGTGATAGCCTCATCATAGTAATGGTGCAACTATCCTTAGACTTGAGGTACTCAAGGTTATTTTGGATAATGATTTTGTGCTTGGACTCATTTCTTGTTGCCTCACAGAGATTGCTCATAGGGTGGTGATTGGGTACAACTTGAGATATTCGAAGGTAATTGGGTTGCTAGTAGAGGATTCACCGCTCTTGATAGAGGGAGTGTATACCCATGGCCTCTTATCAGGTTCATTACTTGAGAATCTATAGCCAGAGTGAAAATATCATGAAGATGGTCTTTAGTGACATGTCTAATAGGTTAATGAGTCTCAATGACAAGATCCAATATCCCTTGGGTTAAGTGTGATGTAGTTAGTCTAGTGGGAGTTGACAGATAGTATATGTTTTGAATCGAGTGGGGTATAGGATGGTGAAAGGGCAAATTGCATGGATATCATCTATAGAAAGGTTTATAGTCAAACCACTGACTTTCTAGTCAATTGGGGGTCATAATTTATTGCTAAATACTGCTCATGACTTACTCAATATCAAGTGTTAATTTGGGTGGCTAACATAATCGAAAACCTAATGGACCACACTTTAAAGGTCTAAAGGAGGAATAAAATGGTATTGGATATGATCCAAAAAATATGAGAGAATTATTTGGGGTAGGATTGTGATGGGATTGCGAAAAAAATTCCGGTAAAAAAATCAACAGGGGAAGTCACGGGCCAGCGCACATAGACGTTGGCCAATTTGAGGAAACACCTATAAAATGCCTTTTTCACCAGAAAATTTGCTCTAGACTCCATAGAAATAAAGAGTTAATTTTCCCTAAATTTTTCTCTAAAAGAACAATTATTTTGTTGTCAGCTTTTCTCGATCATTTTGATTTAGTACAATTGAGAGTGCGTGTTGCATTTTGTAGTTCAATGTATACTTACCACTTGATTGATAACAATAAGAAGATGATCACAATCTAACGTTAATTATTAGCTGAGTTTCATAGGATCATGTACAGTTATGTGTAGATAGCTAGCACAAAATAATTATTCAAGGCCATTCTCTAAGAGGTTTTCTTCTTCAATCTTTATGTGGATTACAATTAGTTTGGATTGTGACAACCTGACAAGGAGAAGAGGTGAAAATAAGCCAAGAGAATCAAAGATAAAATCTTCAAACTCTTGTTTATTGTTAATTAATTTTGATGATACAAGTTATATCCTTAGTTCAGGTTTTGATTTTATTTTATTTTAGCTACATTTTATGAATGAGATACTGATGGGTTTTGAGCATGTATCATAATATATATATTATGCAGCAGAAAATAAAATTTTTCAAAATCCGAATCAAAGGATTATACATGTACCAATTAAAACTAATTTAACTAATGAAAATTCATAATTTATACCTTTATAATTTCTTGATTTTTCTTCAACTTCTCACCTTGTTGGGTTGTAGCAAACCACAACAATCCAATCTTGTATTATCTCTAACAATATCCACACGAAGATGAGAGGATGAAACCACTAGGGAGATAGCTTGAACATATCTCAAAGTGCTAGCAATATTGTATGTTCATATGAGAAGAAAATTAAACTCTTTAATTTTCTTGTTGTCTCCAAAACTTTTTCTCCTCCTAAAAATTTTTTCTTGTTCATTTTCTGTCATTTGGGGTCTTTTAGATTCAAAAGAAAATAAAAAAGGTAGATCTAAATTGAAAGGAAAAGAAAATGAAAAGATATGAATAGTAAAATTGGCCAATTTATAGGGAGAATGTGTGCTACTGCGCGATGGCCTGTGCAGCAGCCTGCCTGGGCCTGGCCCAGCTGACCTGTCTAGTGTAAGGGGGTCATCTTGTAATGGGGACATCTTGTAATGGGGGGAAAAATCTTGTAATGACAGGGCGAAATAGTCTTTTCAAAATTAATTTTATTTTTGTAATTTCAAGGGAGTGATGGGTGGAACATATTGATGTTTCCTCCTACCAAGTCCCAACATGCCCCTAATGCTCTTTAGGGGGGAGTGACTAGTCACCAATTGGACTAGTTACTTGGATCGGATACTTGACAGGCCCATTTGCCTTGTGGGTGCCCCCCTACCCACACGAACATG
>CATIWF010005355.1:0-42695 GCA_949630135.1 Balakata baccata | reverse complement strand
AACGGCAGAACCAAAAGGGCATATAGGGAGTCCCCTCTAAAAAAAATTATTAGAATGAGTCTCATATTTAAAAATAATAATAAAATAGGTTTAAATTTTTTCATTTTCTTAATTAAAACCCATTTTTCTTTAAAATTATTATTTTATCTTAAATAATAGATAGCTTATTTGATTTTTAACTTCTTTAAACTTTTTTTTTTTCATTAATTTTTTAGCTTTTTTTATTTCTTAAAAGAAACAAATTAAAAACTGTCTAGTTTCTTTTAAATAATTATACGGTGAATAAGAGATAACTAAAGAAGAAAAAAAAACACAAAATAATCAAAAGAAGAAAAATCAATACTAATTGAATAAAATTCTAATGATATATTTAAGTTGGGTTGTACCTAAATTGCCACTGAGTACAACTCTAAAAATAGACAATTTATGGTCTGAAAACAAAATTGTCCACAACGGTAAGAGGGCCTCAAGGGCTGATTGAAGGAAATTTTGAAAAGCTATAACACCATTAATATGTATATATATTTAATATTTAAACTTGTAACTAAGTAATGCTAAAGTAATTGCGTTAAATTAATAATTATCCAAATGGCTGCAATTGTCAAACTTAATCGGGAACTATGGGCAGGAACAAAAGAGTCGTGATCACAATTTATTTAAGTATTATATATGGCGTAGTCATTGTTGGCGAGAGAAGCTTTTGCAGTAAATGTTTGGGATGTAAGACACTGGAACCATTTCGATGCAGCTTTTGGATGGATCCCCAGACATGTAAGGAACCACCAGTGCATAGATATGAAAGAGGTTGTTCTTATCTCGCTAGATGTCGCACTCATATGCCACCGCCATCACCTGATCTCGACCATCCTTACATTGCAGATGATTATAAGAAGGGTGAAACAGAAGGCGTCCAGAGAAGGAGCAGTCGTCGCCTTCGGCCCCATTAGGGGACCGTGACCCCTTGGAGTTGGAAGGCCATCTCGAGAGTTTTCTAAATTCAATTTTTTACCCCAAGAATTTTATAAAATTATAAATTTAGGCAGAACTCATATTATCGAACTTTTGTATTTTTATTTAACGATATATATTGAGCCTCTTTATTAATATTAATTGAAAAAATCACACCAAATGATTTTTTTTTTTATAAAAAAAATATTTTACTACTATCATTCCATTTGTTGAACCAAAAAGGCACTAATAAGTTTACTTTTTACCATAATACCGTTCAAATTTAAATTAACGAATCTATCCCTAATCCCGTATAACCCGTTTTCCAAATCTAATGAAATTTTTTCCTTCTTTAGAAAAGGAAACATCTATAATTACTTTTTCTTACATAATAAATGAATCAGTTTATAAATTTCTTTGAATGTGTTCATATTTTTGGTTTTAGGGTTCTAAGATTCATTTTTTATTCTTTGGATTTTGTATTTCGAGTTGCCGCCGGAAGAGTAGTCGTCGCTTCCTACTTTGGATTTTGCATTTCGAGGTGGAAGATGACCGTGGGAGTAAGGATTGTTGAGTATAAGGTTGGGATGTTACTGTGAATGTGTTTAAAAATTCATTTTTTGAGTAATTTTTTTTTATTTGGTATTAACTGTTAATGAGTTTGTTTGCCGAAAAGAATGCCAAATTGGAAGAAATACGAGTTTAAGAATCCCAAATACGAACTTAAAAAAAATTTGGTTTCAACATTAAAAATAATTAATATTTATACTGAATTTAGTATCAGATAATATTTATATAACCTGCATATATTGTGTTTGGTATGGCAAAATTAAATTAGAATATAAGATGTACAGAATTTAGTATCATATAACATAAATATAACTTTCAGATAACATACAAACATTATGCTCAATATTTGGCATTTGAAATATTCAATATAAGAACAACACACTTCTTTATTTATTTAGACTCATTCCACATATATTATATTATATGTCAAAAAATATTGTATTTTCTCAACATTAAATCAATAAAATATTAAAAGATATCTTTATATTCATTTGGTATTATAAAATTTAGTTTCATTATTAAAAATAAAAGAAATTTATGTAGAATTTCGTATAATATAATACCAATATAACTTATATATAATAAATATATAACTTGGTCTGTGTGAACGAAAATTAATCATTATTAACATTAATTATGAATAATTTTTGTTCATATATAACCTGCATATAAAAGCTTATACAGCAGTTATTCTAAATTATTTTAAATAAATTTAAATAATTAATGATTCTTCAATTTTAAAAAATTTGATAACTATTAATTATATTCAAAATGTAAATAGAATTATAAAAAAACAAAAACTTTAAAATACACAAAATGGATTACATTTTATGTTTGAGTTATAATAGTAATTATATATAATTATCCGTCTTTTATCCGCTTTCTTGGAGCCTCTTTTGCTTTGGGCCTTTATATTCAATTCATTGCTTCAAAGTGTCTCGCTTCGCCGATAGCAGACTTAATAATTTATGAATTTACGCGAAAAATCACCTTTTTAGTTTTAGCGGTGATTTTTTCTTATTTTTCAATTTTATCGATTTTTATATTTTTTTAAATATAAATTTGGAAATTCTACAAAATAGAAAAGCAGATAAACATTTGTAAAAATATCGTCTCCCAAAATTATTTTTAAAGACATTTCTTACACAAAAGTTTTTTTCAAAAATATCTCTTATGAAATTTTTTTTTCAAAAATATGGAAAATCAAGATTTACCTAAAATTTACTCAATATTTATCTCAAAATTAATGAAAATTGAAATTATAAAGTTTTATAAAAGATTTACTTAAAGTTTATTCAAATTATATCTAGGATTTATCCAATATTTACCAGAAAATTAATGAAAGTTGAAATTACACAAGATTTACTCAATATTTACCAAGTTTTACCAAATAATTACCCAAAATTTATCTAAGATTTATTCAAAATTTACTAAAGATTTACTACAAAATTAATGAGAATTGAATTTACAAAAGATTTATAAAAAATTTACTCAATATTTACTTAAATTATATCAAATATTTACAAGAAAATTAATAAAAGTTGAAGTTATACAAGATTTATCAAAGATTTACTTAAAACTTACTCAAGTTATACCCAATGTTTACAAGAAAATTAATAAAAATTGAAGTTACATAAAATTTATGTAAGATTTACCAAGGTTTACTCAAGATTTATAAAAGTTTATCTAAAAATTATACAAGATTTACTTAAGAATTACCCAATGTTTACCCAACATTTACCAAAAAATTAATGCAAATTAAAGTTACAAAAAATTTATCCAAGACTTATCCTAAGATTTACCTGTGGTTTACTTAAAATTTACTACAAAATTAAAGAAAATTAAAGTTACATAAGAGTTACCCAAAATTTACCTAAGATTTATCCAATATTTATCAAAGGTTTACCATAAAATTAATGAAAATTGAAGTCACAAAATATTTATTTAAGATTTTTTCAAATTATACTCCAGATTTACCCAATGTTTATAAGAAAATTTATAAAGGTTTATCCAAAAATTACACAAAATTTATTCAAGAATTACCCAAAGTTTATCCAACATTTACCAAAAAATTAATGCAAATTAAAGTTACAAAAAGTTTATCCAAGACTTATTCCAAGGTTTACCCATAATTTACTTAAAATTTACCACAAAATTAATAAAAGTTAAAATTTCGTAAAATTTACCTAAAATTTACCAAGATTTATCCAATATTTATCAAAAGTTTACCATAAAATTAATGAAGATTAAAGTTACAAAATGTTTATTAAAGATTTATTTAAGATTTATTCAAGTTATACCCCAAATTTATCCTATATTTATAAGAAAATTTATCAAAATTGAAGTTACATAAAATTTACTTAAGATTTATCCAATATTTAACTAATGTTTATCCAAAGTTTACCCAACATCAAGTCAATCTTTCAACTAAAAATTACCAAAGATCTGTCCAAAGTTGATCAAAGTAAATAACTTTAATTAAGTTAATTAAATATAAGTTTACATTATTTTTTTGTAATTAAGGTTTATCCAATGTTTACTTTAATAATTAAGTTAATTAAATTCAAGTTTGCATATTTTTTTGTTAATTAAGTTAATTAAATAATGATTAAAAATAAATAAATACATGTATAAAGATAAATGGTGGCTATGCAAGCTAATAAAATTCTTAATCTATGTTTAAAATATGAAAAATGACAATTTTATGTTTTAATTAAATAAAAAAATATACTAAATATATAGTAAAATCTAATATTTGAAAAAAAATGGTAAAAATAAAAATACAAAAACTAAGAATGAAAACACACAAATTTTATCGATAAAATTGAAAAAATCTTTCAAATGTTAGTACTCTGTGTAAAATTCTCTATAAATTTTCACTGTATAATTACCATATTTTTTCATTTAATTAAGAATAAAAATGACCATTTTTTACATTTTAAATATTGATTAACAATTTTATTAACTTGCATGGCTACCATTTATTTTTATGTATGAATTTATTTATTTTTAATCATTGTTTAATTAACAAAAGAATATATAAATTTGTATTTAATTAACTTAATTACAAAAGTAAATATTGGACAAATCTTAATTACAAAAAAAATATATAAACTTGTATTTAATTAACTTAATTAATGTTATTTACTTTGGTAAATTTTAGGTAGATCTTTAATAATTTTTAGTTCAAAGATTGAGTGAATGTAGGGTAAATGTTGGGTAAATATTTGAGTAAATCTTTAGTAAACCTTATGTAACTTCAATTTTCATAATTTTGTGGTAAATCTTAGGTAAATTTTGGATGAACATTAACATAAATCTTGGATAAACGTTTTTAATTTCAATTTTTATTAATTTTGTAGTAAATTTTGGGTAAATCTCGGATAAATTTTGGATAATTCTAAGATACATTTTGGTAAATATTGAGTTTACCTTGTGTAACTTCAACTTTCATTAATATTTTTATAAACATTTGATATAAATTGAGTAAATCTTAAATAAATTTTTGATAAATCTTTTATAAATTCAATTTTCATTAATTTTGTAGTAAATCTTGGATAAATCTTAAATAATTCTTGGATAAAACTTGGTAAATTTTGAGTAAACTTAGTATAACTTTAGCTTTCATTAATTTTATAGTAAACATTGGATAAATCCTGAGTATACCTTGAGTACACCTTAAGCAAATACTTTATAAAACTTTAATAATTTCAATTTTCATTAATTTTAGGATAAATCTCGGATAAACTTAGGATAAACCTTGATTGTCAGTATTTTTGAAAAAAAACTTAGTGTATATACTATTTTTAAAAAAAACTTTAAGTGGTGAATTTTCGTAAATATTTATCCATTTTTTTCCATTTTCTATTAATAATCCCAACAAAATTGGGATTTCGACACAAACCCCAATTCCATAAGGTAATTTAAAATTTTACCTTACATGAGTTTCATTTCTAATACGGAATGATCAAGAATTTTTTCCACCAATTAATCCTTAACTTTTTCCCTAATTTTTCTTTTCTCTTTCTTCTATACTACTACCAATTTCATACATCATCCAAACAATCTCCGATTATCATAATATTCAAACCACAACTAGTTTTCTACTTCCTTATTACTATGATAACATTAGTTTTTCAAAAATCTGATTAGATTTGCGAGATTAGTAAGAAGAAAATCGTGCATTAAGTATGCCCTCTTGTTTTTCCTATTTTTCAACTTCATTTGATAATTTTAATACAAAAAATGGATTCATATGATCAAAAAACTTTAAATTGGACAATTTAAGCTCAAAAAATTACTGTTTGAGGACTGATCGGAAAAGGAAATCACGTGTCATGATTGCCCTCTCTGATTCTCCTATTTCTTGGCTTCTTTTCTCAATTGGGAATGATTCATTCATTCGCTGTACAAATAATCTATATATAGCTAATATATAATCATTTCTGCAGAAATAAATTCAAACTGTTATAATTTGGTTATATGTATATTATATGTGTTAAAAGATATAGCCCATATATAGGCAACATATAGCATACATATAATACTGTTGTCTTATATTATTATTATTATTATTATTATTTATTTGAATATCAATTGTTTATATGTGCCCATTTTGATATAGAATGCGATGTTCTAATTGAAAACCTAATGTACTAGCAATCAAAATAGCGCTGGATTGAAATCTAATTTTGGATCTAACAAAAGTAAGAAATTAAAATACAAATATTTGTTAATAATTGATTGAGAGTAATAAACATATTATGCATAATTAAGGGCTTAATTGTTTATCTAATTATGCATATTAATAAGCATACTATATATAAAGCAATTAATTATTCTTAATTTTAGATTAATTAACTCTTCCTTGCATGTTTTACACAGGTCTTGCATTCTACAAATGTTAGCTTAATCACGGACCATGTATACACTTGTTTCAACACATATATAACTGACTAGAAAGCTAAACTATTGTGATTATCCACATGGAATCGTCTCATTGTTCGTTCGTGTGAACACACGATGATGATAAATAACAACTCAAAAGAATAAGTTGATAGTTTGATTTTGAGGTCATTTGCTAAAAGCGATGTATGTGTACAATATTTAAAAAACAAATATTAATCTGGGTTTAATGTTGATTGGATGCTTATTTCGCCTATTTGTATTATTAATAAATAAATTAGAGAGGATTTCAAAATACTTTCTTTGGTTAATAGAGTTCTATTTGAACTTAAAATTTTATAGTTTTATTGACAACTCTAATATTTCCTTACCAAAGCTTGATACCAATAAACTAGCTTCAAACCTAATAATTCTTAATTAAAGCATATTGTTGATGAAGTGTTCTATTTTTCCTTTAAATTTTTTTCTGTTAAATCGAGAATTTCGATTAATTGATCCAATGGTTGGTTTTGGTTTTTATTTTTCGATTTTGGGTTTCTATTTCTAGTGGTGAATCAGATGATGCAGGAGTAATGTGTTAACCATAAATTAACAAATGTAATTTTACTAATTATCCAATTACTATTTTGATTATGGTAAATCATCCAATGACTACTTTTCAGCAATAGTATGAAATAAATAAAATAAGAAAGAAGAGGAGAGTGGAAGAAATGTGAGAAGTGGGCATCAGCTATGACTCTCTCACTTGCAAAGTGAAAAACGAGGGGGAAAAATTCTGTGGGGAAGCCGCTAACAATTATCAAGAAGGTTACTTTCTCTTTATACGGTAATGGTTAAGTTGGAGAAGGATGACAACGATCTTTGAGGAAAAACAAAAGCGCTCTGAGGAAAAAAATAAAAAAATAAAAGAAGCGTTGATTGAGTATAAATTCTTAAAAAGGGAGTCGGGGGTAATTATCTCAACAAAATTTGCTTTTGGCGGATCCATGGCGAGCAATTCGACACTTTCATATATTTGTTTATGCGCTTCGTATTCAATATTAACGCATTAATTAAGTCATTTCCTCCGTCAAAAAATTAAAGTCATTTCCGATTCTCGCAGCAGATCTGTTATTTAATTAATTTCAGAGCTTGATGGGATACATAACACCAGCAAATACATCTTTCATAATATATGATTGATGAAGGAGGATTTTTTCTCCCCACTTAATATAATTTTATTGTTTCAAACTAGCAATAAATCGATATAAAGAGATACAAATTCACTAAAAATTATGGATGATGAAATAATGAAAAAATTCACAGCATTCAGATTAATAACATAATAAATCGGCTCAAAACCTATACATTTAATAATACTATAGTAACTAGCAAACATATTATTCCAATTTTGCAATACACTAATGACCATAATTTGATTTGTTATTTTGTGTTGGATCGAAAATATTCATCTATCTGAATTGCCCACGGCAAAAAAATACCTACAAAAATAAAACGTTATAACAAGAAGATAAAACCAAACAATACAATAAAATGACGAAATCATGAAAACAAAATCAACATAATAAAAATATAAATTTATGAAATAACCAGTTATTTGAGAAATAAGTTAATAAAAAAAAATGAAGATGGATAATTTACTTACTAAAGTAAGACGGTTGTTTAAGAAAGAAAAAAGAACAAAATTGAGAGAAAAAATTGAGAAAGGGAAGCTAAGGTTCGGAGAATCTAGGAAAGTTTTTTATTAAAACTCGATTAACACATAAATTTCATTTATGAACCCAGACTATATCTTATTCGATCGGTTCATAAATGAACGCATAAACGTAACCACAGACTAAATTTTGGATCAGCGCTGGTGTTTGACAGGCACAAGGATGAGAGGATCCCTTTTACTGAGACTCAGACTTTCATAAGGCTTTCCTTCCAAATTGAAGTCATCCATGGTGACCCCAGGAGGCAGTTTCCAATCAAAACAGAGCAAAAGATTAGCAAGTGCATTCAGAACTGTTGTTGTTCCCAAGTTCATCCCAGGACAAATTCTTCTACCGCCCCCAAATGGCAAATACTCGAAATTCTGTCCTTTGTAGTCGACGGAGCTATTCTCGAATCGTTCAGGAATGAATTTTTCAGGATCTTTCCAGGATTTAGGATCGCGTCCTATTTGCCAGACATTGACTTGGATAATTGAGTTGGCAGGAATATCATAGCCACAGACTTTAATAGGGGCCGTGTTTTCTCTTTTAACTAGTAGAGCTGCAGGTGGATGCAATCTCAAAGATTCTTTCAGTGCCAGCTGAAGGTATGGAAGATGTTGGAGATCGTCTTCTGTTATTCTCTCTCTCTTCCCCGCATAATTCCTGATTTCATCTTGAAGTTTCTTCAGTGTTCTTGGTTCGTTAAACAGCTCTGCCAGCGCCCAATTCAAAGTAACCGCTATAGTGTCCACGCCCCCTAGAAATAAATTCTGATGCAAAAACAAAATTAACACTTTATTAGTCAATTAATTAATTGATTAAGAGGAAATTAACAAGTGATTAATAATAAAAATGAATAAATAAATTTACCAGTAGGAGTCCCTTCACGTTATCCATATTGAGCTCAAAACCACCTGATTGCTCCTTTTCAAGTCCTAACAGGACATCAATTACATCAAGGCGGTCCTTGATTCTTCCAGGCTTGAGATGTTCGTCAATGGCATGCTGGAAGAATCTGTCAATCTGCTGGTAAGTTCTTTCAGTCCAGGCGTGGAATCCAGAGACGCGGTCGATAATCCAACCGAAATACGGAAAGTATTCGGTGGCGGAGTACATTCCGATCACGTCGGCCACATCATGAATCACTCTGTAGAATCCATTGGAGTCGTATTCGGTGCCTCGATAATCGTATATGCCGAAAGACATCTTGAAGGTGATATTTGCACCGAATGCAAAAAATTTATCAGTAAGCTGAACAGGAGTTGAAGAAGATGCTGCCTCTAACAGGGAATTCAGTAGGATTTCAGTCTCTTCTTCTCTTATGTATCGGTAGGATTGGACCCTCTTCATGCTGAACAGTTCAACAGTACCAACTTTTCTGATGTTTCGCCAGTGCTCACTGTAGGGAGTGAAGGCCACGTCCTTGTGATTGAAAGTTAATCTATCAACAGAAGCTAGAATAGGCCTGCTGCAAGTCACAAGATCGTGATCTTTAAGCACCTCCTTGGCTGCTTCCGCCGAAGAAACAACCACGTTGCGTACGCAACCCAGGTTAATAAGCATCACAGGACCATATTTCTTGGACAGCTCACGGTAACTTTGAGCAGTCAATGTGATTTGGCCCAAGTTTCCAATGAATGGAAGCCCACGAGGGCCTGGTGGCAGATTCAGACGCTTCTGTGCCCTTTTCTTTTTCAGTTTGAATAGCAGAAGGGGCACCATTATTAACACAAGAGGAAGAAGCCACTGAGACAATGGGGAGGAAGCCATAGTTACCAACTCTCTCTCACTCTGATACACACACTTACAAAATGTTTTGCTTTGTTAACTAAGCTTTCTCTCTTAATTCTTGTTTTTTTTTCGTCTTAATTCTGATGATGCATATAGGTAGCTAGCCCATACTTATATAGTAGTTGCACCTTGCAACTTGCAAGTGAATGATGGCGGCTGCTTTTCTCATTTTTTAACTATGCATGTAATTTTGGTGTTTATAATTAGTATCTGCATCAATAATTCCCAGGAATGGTCAAGATGGGATAGACAATTATTTCTCTCTATTTTTGCCAAGTTTCAGTCAAGAAAATCCTGCCCCCAATATAATTATTTATCTTAAATGAAATCATCTTTAGAATTTTGCTACTTTATGATCTTTTTATCATCGGCCGCCTAGATAACTTTTTTTTTTATATTAAAAAACATATTATAATTAGTCTGGCTCTTACACGTGAGGAAACCAAATTAACAATAACTTGTTGATCTTAGATCGATATAGATCAAAAATTATATATTTACAAAATAAAAAATAAGTTTTTAAAATGATAATTTATTATTAACTCATCTGGGTTGTTGGTTCTAATTGTTACTTATCTGACTTTTCCCCCTTAAGTCTTTTGTTTCGATTCAGTAGGTGAATTAATTTACGCTCAATATAAATTATTAATTTTATATATATATTTTTTTTGAAAATAGTTATATATATTTATTTATTTATATATTAAAGATATGAGAATTTGATTCAATAAAAATTAATAAATTTCCCTTACTTTTATATCCCGCAAGACAAGTAAATCTCAATAAAGGCTTCCCAACAAGAGTTATATTGTCACAGTAGTTGCCACGAATGTTCCTAGTTAATTACAACATTTTCTGTTTGGCCAGAGAATATGGGCATAATAAGTAATTATCAACCTGGAAAGGGATGGTAGAGAATATGAGCATAGTTGATATTAGCGTGGAAGGATGCTAGAAACACTGTTGTTGATAGTGATGAATTCAGGAATTTTGAACTGATCTAAATTTCAATCATAAAAAGGACAATTTTCATAAAATAAAAAAATCTTATCTATTTTTTATTTTTTAACTATTAAATGTATATATTTTTAATTTTATATAAATATAATTTAAGAAAAAATTTAGTTTAATTTAATAATAAGGTAGCACTCCGAATCTATTTTTTTTATCCAGTTTTATAGACGGTTTGATACCAACTGTCACGGATTTGGTCTTTTTTTCCAATGACCGTGCGGCACTAGCTAATTTTCATCAAATCGTAAGCTAGTGAGCCTCCTCGAATGCTAACAAAGTGAGTAAAGATGTTAAGGAATTTTGAAAGATAAAAAACTTGGAAACTTGGAAAATGCTTTGTATTGTTTTGAAAAGCTTGTTACAACTTGTATGTTTACAAATGAGGTGCCAAGAGATATTTATAGACCTCCACCTTCTCAATAGACGGCTAGGATCGATTTGATCCAACAATTCTTATCTTGCATTTAGATTTCTCTACATCATTTTATACTTTACAAGAATTATGTATATATGTCTATCATGTTCTAGAATAATCTACAAGTGTGTAGAACAACCTACACAACTCTAGAATATGGTGGAGAATATCTGCGTAGATCTAACCTATATACAACTAATTTTGAACAGATATATTTATCCATATAAATTCAAAATCCTTTGAAATCTGATTATGCATAGATTTATATATTTTTTAACTATTGTAATAAATGTCCATGTAACTGCTAAATCAAATTAAATTTATCTCGATATTATATTTGATATAAAATTGAATATATATATATATAAATAAAAGTTAAAAAATAAAAAAATAAAATTATTTTGATAGAAAGTGCATAATTTTTTTATGCAATTTGCCACAATAATAAAATATTAAAAAATATTTTTTATAACATTGTCCTACCAATTTTCATATTTTGAAAATAATACATAATTGTATCTTTACTAACTCTATTAAGTATATATTTTTAAAGAAAAATTGCTATTTATCTTTATAGTTTGATATAATACATTAGTACTTTTTTGAAATTTAAAAAATATACGATTTGCTCCCTATAGTTTAACATAATATAATAGTACTCTATGATATTTGAAAATTAACATAATACGCTAGTAAAAAATGATATTCTCTTTTGCTCATAAGGGTATTAGTCCCGTAAATTAAACTTGCATGCAAATATATCAAAACTTCATGAGTAAATAGTATAATTTTTAAAACTCATAAGTACTAGTATATTATGTTAAATTATAAAAGACAAATTGCATATTTTTCAAATTTCATGGGTACTAATATATTATGTTAAAATAGAAAGACAAATAATTATTTTTTTTATTTTTAATATATGTTAATAGATGAATTTTTTATCGGTTTTTTATGAATAGTTTATTTTATTTTTTTAATGGGATATAGGGTCTAATGACCTTACAAACTTTTATTTACAATCGCCTTGATTGTTGAAGTAAAATAAATTTTAAAAAATATATAATTTTTTATTCTCTATCATCATTAATTAATCAATGTTGGAAAATGTTGAAAAATATAAATTTTCCATCACATTTGTAATGCTGGGTGTCTTTCGAAGGCAGACAATTTGCATCAAGTATTGAAGATCAGCACCAATTTTTTTCAAGGTCAATAAAGTACGAAACAAATTGATTGGCTAGAACCAATTTTGCTGAAATAACTGCACAGCTGCCAATTTTGTTTGCAAATTTGGTTTTTGCAGTTGGCAGCGAAACTAAATTTTGATAAGAAATTAACTTATCTGTATCAAAAAAAAAGCAATTTGTTCCAATATTTTTTTATTTTAATTTATTCCAACTATCATATAATATTTATATTTTTAATATAAATTGAATAAAATAAATTGGTAAACGAATATAGTACAAATATTTTATATTAAATGGAACAAATTAGAATAAAAAATATTGGTATAAATAACATTTATCTATATATAATTAGCATTAGTTTTGGAGTAGTTAATTAATTGCAATTAGTTAGTTACTTAATTCATTTTTATATCATTGGACCAAAATTAGTCATAAATTTAAGCAATAATAATGCGATATTAATGTTTTCTTTAATTATAATGATTTCTAAATTTCTAATTTCTCATTATTTTTTAGAAAGTGTTTGGTTGAATTGTTGGAGATAATTGATAGTTTTTTTTTATCATTAACAGTTAAGCAAAATTGTTTGATAAATGTAACCGATAGCTACTAGAAAATCCAAATAGCTAATATTTGAAATAACTCCATTTTGAAGTTTTTTTTAAACAATTGGAATTTTTTCTTATAAAATGATAAAATTAGTTTTCAAAATGAAATATAATATATTAAAAATATATTAAATTAATTTATTATATTTATAAATTATAGATCTATATTTTTGGATATTTTTATTTAGAAAAAATTATATTTTATTGTTGAAATAGTCACTGTATTTTTTTGTTTATTTATATGCTATAAGAATATATTTTTTGAAATAAATAATATTTTTATTAGTAATTTTACATTCAAACAACAATATTTTAATTAATTTTATCAAATACTAGTATTAATTAATTGACCACAACAACTGTAGTAATTTTTTTTCGTAATATAAGATTACTTTAAATAATTGCCCCCAAAATTATTTTATAGATTCACATCTGGATGTAACAGCTTAGTAAGAAATGAGTCTGATAATAAATTTATGAAGACGTTATAGAGTCATTTAAAAAAGGAATTATCAAATCAATTCATTTTAAAAATTAGCTAGTTTTCACTCTCTGATTCATGGGTTTAGCTTTTTCCACTTAATAATCCACGAACTGATGAAAATAAAGCCCTGTTAACGGTCATAAAATTAGTAAAATTTTCTCACTTCCTACCAGCAAAATTTCATTATATTTTATTATTGTTATTAATTATTATATTTATTTTTAATTTATTTATACATTATATAAAATATATATTTAATTTAAAGCAAATAAATTGTTTATCTGTTGATAATTTTACATTATAACAATAAAAATTTTATTAAGTTTACTAAATGCTACCTTCAATAAGCTACCCATTATTATTTGATAGCTAATACTATATTTGGATTGTGAAATTTTAAATGAAAAATTTTGAACAATCTATGAATTTATGCTAAATCCATTTATTGACTATTTAAAAAATGTCAAAATTTATGAATTTTATAAAATCTCTCATCCGTAAAAATTCTTTATTTTTTAAGGATTTGATTTTCTACCTCTTAGGTGGAAAAGTTCAAAATCTATGGATTTTGATCAATAAGGGATTGTTGTAAAAATTTTTATTCAAAAATTATCCATAATAAATTAATAATGTTCCAAAACTATCTTTAATCATAAAAAATAAAAATAATTTTTCTTTTAATTTCAACTAATAGCTCTATTATTATTATTATTTATTTTATTTTGCATGATATAGTGTTCATATATTTGTACTAAATTATTAATAAAAAAATATTTTTTAGCAATATAATTAAATATTATAATATATAATAATTTTTTTTCAACTCTTGAAATAATAAATTTTATTTTTAAAATTTTTAAGTATGTAGTGAAATTAATTATATATATTTAATTGATAATAAATTATAAATATTCAATAAATGATAAAATTAAAAATTAATTGTTAAATTCATTAATTATGAATATTGAACCAAATATAAAATATAAGAGTAATTATATTATCAATACATAAATTTTATAATCAAATCAAACTATAAAATTTTTAAAATTCATAAATTTCAAAATATATAAATTTTATGAATTTGATTGTAAATTATATATATCACTCAATCGAAATACTGTCCAAATGAAATGGAGGCAGAATATAAATTAGCCAGGGGGCAACATGAGCAAATGTGATATGATGTGCAAGTCGGTATGATTCATATCATTTGTGCACCCACCGGTTTGAAGAAATTCATTTGCAATTAAAGCTTGACCCATTGATTTGATTTTGACATTAGGTGCATTATTGAGTCACCTTTTTTATTTTATTTTAAAGATTAGGGTATACTTTCTTAATTGATTATAATCTAATTAAGATTGTGGGCACTTTACCAAGTGTAGAGAGTGGGTGTACGTTATCTATTTTCTCGTACTCTCTTCATTCTAAAATAATTATTTTTTTAATAAAAAAATTCTAATTATTTAGGCTTAATTGTAGTAAAATTATATATTTTTTTTTGTAAAATTATATATTTCTTTCTAATTTTGAATATATATATATATAGAGAAATGAGTAATTTAGTCATATTTACCTTTTTTTTCATATAATTAAATCTATTAAATATTTTCTTAATCTAAGTGCAACACCCAAAAAAAAAAAGTCAATTAATTTAGAATGAAGATAGTAATTATTATATATAATAAATTGGAATTAACCTCAAATTAGTTACAACAAAGGTGGTAAATCGTCTTAGGTTCAATGCGTAATGTGTATAAGATAGGGAAAAATACTGAAGATAAGTGAAGCTTATGTTTTAATTGGAAAACATAGAGATATATATTAATGTCTTCTAATCAATTGCCCTTGGCTCTTGAAGCTTCTTTTTTGAGAGTATCTGGGAATAGTTGAAGTAAAAACCACTGCCGAGAATGTGACAAAATTGGAGTGCGTACTCTTTACCATTCTTATCCGGTGATGCAATTATGAAATTTCATTTCTTTCTCTTCGTCATCTTTGTGGCCACTAACAATGGAATCTGATGAAACTCGCACTAATATATTAGTTTCATTATCTTGCTATAAAATCTTGGCTATGTGTGACCTGACATCATTCATATTATTTTTTATATAAACTCGAAAAAAATTATATCTCGAGAAATTTTTAGGTAGGTTTAATCTATAATATCATTTCTAAACTAGTCTAATAATACAATAATATGTATTTACAGAGTCTTGTTCTTATCGGTTGATGTGGATTAATACAACATGCATATATATAGATATATAAGAATGATGTTAAAAATAAACGAGAGTAACCAATTTCAAATTGATCCTTCTTCTGGCTGGTAATTTATGAAGGTTCTGTGGGAATTAGTATTGAAAACCAAATTGACCGGTAAAATCAACTGTCCGTAATGTGACCATCGCTGCATCACATTGATTAACACCTACAGAATTAGGGAGGAGTATCAGATGGAACGGTAGGCGTGGGAGTAGGAACAGTTGGTTTTTTCTATTTTAGGGCCGTTCCTCATCTCTCACCGCCGTCCATAGTGGGTTTGTTAATCTTTCCATGTAATTCTTTTTACTAAAAGATTTGTTTCCATTCCAGTTTTTCTACTCTATATAATTAGTTTGTTGGAAGTGGACATTTAGCGCCATAAACGGTTTATTATATTCAAACTGAAACATGTTATCCATATTTCACTTTACTTTATAATAGACAATCCATCTATAGATTTTTATCGGTTCTAAATTGAAAACAATGCATTTGAATGGATAAATCGGTTGAATTTAGGAATTTTGAAGACTTTTTTTTTTAATTTTAAAGAACTGATTTATATGAATTAGTTAATACAAAACTTTTATTCATCCGCCCATGCTCACTCTAAGATAATACCATTTAATTAATTTCAGCATGTCCATAGCTGATTGAACATTCGTAAGAAGAAGAATAACAATAAAGTTTCTGGTTTGGTATGTAAAAATAGCCAAAGCATTAACATTTTCAATCTTAAAGAAAACAGAAAATATGTATTTCAGAATTTTATAATAGGACAGAGAAGAGATTATTTTGGAGAAAGAAGAGGAGCTGAAGAGCTGAGAGAGGGTCTGATAGTAAGGGGAAGGATGTATGATACTAATATTTTATATTTGTTTGGCTTAAAGGAAATTAAAAGAAAATATTTCATTTTTTTCTTTGTAAAATTTTTTAAAGTTTCTAGTTTTTTTGTAGTGTTTTCTAAAGTTCGTGACTTTGGTTTTTAGGGTTTTAATTTAAGTTTGGATATAATTTGGTGATTCATCTAGTTGATTTGGTGCCTCATTATTTTTTTTTTTTATTACTTTCCAGTTTCTACATATGCAATACTCATTGGATTTTTTCGCCACATGCTATATTTGTTAAAAAATTACAAATGATAAGTATCATGGTATAATTATCCTAAGATGATACTAGAATTGTGCAAATGATAAAAAGTTGGGAATTTTTTTAGTAATTAAGCTTTTATGGAAACTGTTAAATTATTACCAATAATATTTTCTATTTCATTTTCTATTATATTATAAAAAATTTATTCTCTATTTTAGTTTATTTTGAAAATTGTGTGCATTCCAATAATATTTCTTATCTTACTCTCTATTTTTAATTTTTTAATAATAAAACTATCTAAAAAATGAAGAAAGATAATAAAAAAAAAAGAAGGAAAGAGAAAAAAAGAACAAAAAAGAGAAAAAAGAAATAATAAAATATTACTTAAGAGCTCCTTATGGCTTTTAAATGTAAGAGATGATGTAAATTTTAGAGAATAAAATAAGTAAATAGAAAAATATAAAAATTATTGGAATATAAAAAACTTTAGGTAAAAAAGAGAAATATAGATAGTGTTTGAAATATTTTTACCGGCTAAAGACAAATAATTAATGGTGGCTCCTCTTAATTGAGCCACCATCAATTATTATAATGATTAGCATTATCGGGTCTACTTATTGAATATTTTTTTGTTAGTTTTTTTTTAAATTTACAGTGTAAATAGACGATATGGTTCAATTCTATCTAATATTGTTATACCAATTTTGATCCTGATATAATTTGTAAAACCGTTAAAACTGTGTTAAAGAATACATGCAGTGAAGTGTTTTGTACTTTTTTAATATTTAATACATGAGAAATATTATTTGTTACAATATTTTTTTGTTCAAATTTATATAAAAATATATATACTTTTAATATTTTAATGTAAGTTGAATAAAACACGTAAATGAAATAATATAGTACAAATATTTTATATAGATTGAAATAAATTGAGACAAAAAATATTGAAACAAATAGTATTCCTCTTAATACATTATTTCATATAATTCTATATAAAACATATATCACAAAATTCAAGTTGCATTGATTTGTTTCACTTTGTGATTTAATCCTTTGCTCAAAATAATGGTGAAAAATCATTGTATCCCCTGCAATAATTGCCCAATATAGGAAGGGTAACGGGTATAGTAATCGCTAAAAATATCCTATTTGAATTCGATTATATATATATTTACATAAATTCTATAAGTATTATCCGAATCCCTTTATTATTAAAAATTTTAAAATAAAATAAAATTTAAACTAAATAAATAATTAAAAATTAATAAAAATATACAAACAATCTGTTATAAATTATTACAAAATTAAATAAAGCAAACAAAATAAAAATTCAATACATTTAAATTAAAATAATTCATCAAATCATATAAAAATATCATTAAAATAATAAAATTTAAATATAGAAAAATTATATTTCAAATTTTCAATTTCTATTATATTTTTAATTCAACAACACATAAAAAATGAATTAATTATATCATTACATTTAACAAATTATAATAAAATAAATCTTATATATATATAGGCATTATTAAAAGAAGATCCAGCTGTTATTCTTTTTTTGGCATTTTCCTGTTGGCGCCTATACTTAATAGATATCTCTTCCTAAGGAGCTTCTTCGTCATATGAGGGCCATAAGGACCTGGGAATATAGGCATTCTTTCCTACAAGTATTCTTTTTAAAACTCACGAACCTCAATTGTATGTTGGTCACAATTATTCCATAGAGAGTAAGGGTATGTCTGATATATCTCAAATAAGGAATAATATTCATACCATTTGAGAAAAACAAGTGTATGGACTTCCTTTGCTGGTATATCTATACTCCAGTTATTATGAAGGACTTTGAAGAAGAATTGTTTCCAAACATCCAAAGGTTTAAACCAACTGAGAAACTCGCGGGAGTTTTCTGGTAATGGCTGGATAGTGAGCATATTATACCACCTAAGTGGTAAAAACTTGAAAGCCATAAAATGCATAGAACAGAGATACCATAGCATGAGGAGGCTTTCTTCTAGGAATGGGCCACCGAGTGGTATTTTAAAAACTTCCATAAAGGGATGCTGAGGATGGAATCTTCTGGAAATATGAAAGTTTTTCCATATTTTTGTATTGCAGCAAGTTGGAAAGAGACCATCATTTTAGTTTGTTGGTCATTGGTCATAGTCTTAGTGATAGACCAGCCTGAGGGGTATTTTTTTTTATCAATTCCTGGTTATGCAATAAAGATGATTGGAATGGTTTGAACTGAGGTAATAAGATGAAGTGGATTTTGTTTTTGAAATGGCGTTGACAATAGATTAGGAATAAGGTTTTGGTCTCCTTTTATATAAAGAATTGTGAAGGAAAACTTAGTAAACAATTCACTCCATCGAAACAATTGAGCATGTGGGACCTGCTTGCCTTTAAATTCAAGGATTTTGGGAAAAGAAAAGTAGTCCATTAGGACAAGGAAATTGTATCCTATTAGGTGGAATTCAAACTTCTTGATACCATTCTTAACCGATAAGATTTCCTTAAGGTTGAATGGTAATGACATTCTGATTCTTTGAATCTATCACTGGCATAAGCACATATTTTTCTTACTCCAACTTTCTCTTCTAAAAGAATTGCTCTCCAGTATTCATCACTTACATATGTCTGTAAAATTCTTTTTCCTATTGTCGGTACATGCAAATGAGGAAGATTTGAACATATTTCCTTAAATCTTTTGACAACTTGCATTTGGACATCTGTCCATGGTGGCAGCTTCTTTTTCAATACTTCCTACAAAGGATAAATCCACTTGGTGAATTATAGAATAAAGTCTCTGGTATAATTGGCCATGCTAAGAAACTTGCGAATTTGCTTCATTGATAGGTCAGTACCAGGGAACTATAGTAGTTCTTATCCAATATGAGAGCATTGCTGATAAGTCCCATCTTTAAAGGTCATGCCAAGGAAGTATATTTCTTGCATGCCAATTTGCATTTTCATTTCAGAAAGCATGATTCTATATTGATAAGTAATATCTGCAAACTTTTGCAAAAGTTTATGGTGCTCCATATCATCTTTTGAAAAGAGAAGTATATCATCAATAGATCAGGATAAAGCATAAGATCGGTTCATAGATACATGTTATTTCCTTTTAAAAAAGAAAAGTGGCCACTTTTAAACCAAAATACATGACTGTCTATTGATAATGATGATACGGAATGTAGAAAATCGTCTTGTACCTTTCTTCTTCAAGTATTCCAAGTTGCCAAAAACCAGAATTTAGATCAAACTTTGAGAAAACTCTAGCATCTTTAAGAAACATCAATAAGGAAGATATCTTTGGCAATGAAAACTTATCATATTTGAGAAAATGATTCAGAGGCTTATAGTCTATCACAAGCCTTTTCTTTTCTCGGATTTGTTTATATCTCTTGTTAACATAAAATACTTGACATGCCCAATCATATTTAGTAGGCTCAATTAATCCTTATTGTAACAATTGAGAACATTTTTGGACTGCTAAGGCTTGATCTTCTAGATTCATTCTAGGATGAGTAGCCTTTGTAGGATTAATGTCTTCATTTTGTTTGAAGGGCAAAGGGATGAAGAACTCAGATTTAGTCCACAATGGTTTTGTACTTTTGAGAAGAAAATCTGTATGGTTCTTAGCACATTTATTTTTAATGAGTTGGGTTTTAAGATCATCGAAGTGGGTTTGAGGTGAAACTATGAATAAATTTGGTGTGGATGTGTAAGGAATAAACCACTTTTTGGATCTTAAACCTTGAATTTCAATGGAGAGATGAGAAAGTTGGCCTATGATATCAAATCCAATTAAGATGTCTTTATTGGGCAGGGCTGAGCCCAAGATTGTAGTCCAGACAAAACAATTTGGGAGAAATTGGATTTTAATGGACTTTATGGTTATGAGTTATGTGGAGAAATAATCTTTATCAACTGCTTTGAAAAGTTCAGCATGAGCTTTCTAGAAGTGGTCTGAAAAGAGTTTGGGATTGGTTATAGTTTGATAAGCACTAGTATCAATAAAAGCAATGGTAAGCACCAATATCAATAAAAACAATGACTTTAATGGGCCTTTCATATTTACCAGTGAAAATATGGACTGGGCAATAAGGGATAAGATATTTTTAGATATTTGGGAAATAGATTCAGGCTCAACAGTTTGAGCAACTAGACTCTCAGGAGAGATGTGTAAACTTTCTTCTGTATTTGATCCACTATCTTTATAACTGATCCCAATAAAGGAATCAGGAGAGAGTTCATATTCTTCAGAGAATAGTGATTTAACATCCGCTTCTTCTAAATTAACATCATATTGATCAGTGATCTGTTGAATTAATTGAACAACTTGCTTCGGCTTGTTAGGACATTTCTTTGCAAAGTGACTTTTCTTGCTACAGAGATAACAACGATCTGTATTTTTATATCATTTATATTTCTTTCTAAAGAACTTAATCTGCTTCTTATATGATTGGGAAGAAGATTGCTTGTATTTTTTAAAATGTTTTTTCTTCTTACAATCATAATCTTTGTAATTGGCACATTTAATCTGGAGATCTGAATGATGGCATAAGGAATTCATGTTCTTCTTATGTATCTAATTGAGAGCTTCCTTAACTTGTTTTCTTATTGCACATAATTCTTCCATGACTATTAATATTTTCTGATAGATCTGGGATAAGGATAAATCTTTGAGATTAATTCCTTGTTTCCGAAAATATTTGAGAGTTACATCACTCAATTCCTCTAGTACAGAAGAAATAAATTGTTGTTTTAAATTAACATCACCAATGCCTAGTTAATATTACCATGAGCAAATTCATTGATAATGATTTTCCAAATCTTTTCTTCGCAAAGAACAACACTTCAATTGAAAGAACTCTATACGAACTATTTCAATATGATTAGCAGAACATTTAAACTCATTTTCAATATGCTATAAAAGCATTAACAAGGGAGTTGAGTTGATGGAATTGCAACTTATTGTATTAAGGAGTTCTTAACCACTATTCTTTCAAACTTCCTACAAATCTGGTGGTAAATTCTTGAAGTACTTCTGAGACTGAAAGTCCAGCTTGTTGTCTAGTCTCTATCCAAGCTATAATCTCTAATAGCTAATTTCTCATTTGGTGATGCAGGACATCATTCATAGAAAACCAAGGACCATTAGTAAGCAGCAGAGCAAGTGTTACTAGTCAGCTCATCATTTGACATTTTGTAGAGTATGGGTCAGTAGGATCAACAGTTATGGAAAAAACTATAGAGGCTGGCTCAGTTGGATCTGTCATTTTAATGGATGGTGATGATAATTTAGTGGATTCAGCAGTACTTGTAGACAAAGCAAGAGTCTCAGTAGAGTGTGCAGAAGAGTTATCAAAACTAGATTTAGAAGATGAATATAAAGTTTCTTGCATATCATTAGAGGAAGTTAGGGTAGGTTTAACAGTTTGAAGAAAAAAGGAAATATGATTTTGGTGTGTAGGTTCTTGGATCATATATTGAAAAGGATCTTGGAAATCTTCTACAGCAGTGATCGGAAAACCTATCAATTTAAGCTCTTGCAATCCAAGCAGTTATATTGATAGATAACTTTCCTAATAAATTTTTCTGGTGGCGTTTGGTCCATGAGAAAATTGCAAAATGTTTATGGTGTCCTTGTGCTCATTTTCGAAGCTATCTTTGCTTCAACGAACAGACTTGTTTATGTTTTACTATGTTCCAATATCAATGTTATTCTAACCTTTAATTAATTTCAATTCATTTTTTTTTTAATGAAAATCAACAAGGTATCTTCAAGGTATACCTAAGGTATTTTCATGGAATTTCTAAAGATATACCAAAATATCTCCAACATATACCAAAATATCTTCAAGATATACCAAAGTATCCTCAAGATATACCGAGGTATTCCATGCAAAAGGTATACTCAAGGTATCCCTATGATATATCTGATTTTTTAGCTTTTGTTCACAACTGTTTTAGGCCAAAGATATTCTCAAAATATACCCAAGGTATGACTAAGGTATACCGGACTTTATATACTATTGTCCATGTACCGAAGGTATTCCCAAAATATACCCAAGATGTACCAGACTTTATACATTGTTGTCCATATGTCGAAAGTATTCTCAAGATATACTTAAGATATACCAAACTGTATAGTCTTTGTTCACAACTGTTTTAAGCTGAAGGTATCCCTAAAATATATCAAAGGTATGCCCAAGGTATACTGAATTTTTATAATTTATGTTCACAAATGTTTTAGACCGAATGTATCCCCAGATATACCAAAAATATGTCAAAGATATACCAAAAATATGTCCAAGATATACCGGACCTTATAGCATTTGTTCATAATTGTTTTAGGTTGAAGGTATCCAAGGCATATAGGAGATGCTGATGTAATTATACAAAGTATTTTTCAGTAAAATTGAAAAAAAAATTGAGGAGAGATAAAGTTGTAATTATTTTCCATTTTTTTTAGTATTTATGAAAAATTTCCAAGTTCAAAAAGCTAATACCATTAATGTTTATACTTTGTTCCTATTTTTTTGTTGTATCACTAGTAATAGACCTATAACTAATTATAGCTAACGTATTATGTGTATAAATACGTAGATTATCTAAGTATTATATTAATGACTACAAATCATCAAAATTATATATCAATTATATGGCTAGAATTAATAGAAAACTTACCACCATAATTTATCTAAGCATTGTGGCTTACTTATTATTGGCGAGAGAAGCAACTTGTAAATATATTGGTAATGTGGCAATGCAACGCAATAAACAAAACGGATGCCTACATCCCGAGAATTGTAAGGATCCACCGGCAAATTACTATGGAACAGGTTGTTCTGATATCACCAAATGTCGCAGTGGTCCACTTCCACCACCACCTGGCAAAGGATTTGATGATAAGAACGGCGGTAAATCAGAAGACAAGAGCAGCAGCCATCTTGGGCTTTAGCGCAAACTAGGTGACCCTTTCAATGGCTACTGCCCCTACCTCAACAATTTGTATGGCGGATCTTTAAGGGCACAAAAGTGCTATGGTCCCAAAAAAAAAAAAAGTATTTTTTGTATATGTTCTCCTAAAAGAACAAAGAGGAATTATATAGTGCACTCGGTGTAAAAAAAAAAGTAAGTCTTTTTGGGTATATGCTCTCCTAAAAAAAATAGAGAAATTCTATAGTGCACCAAGTGTAATTTACACCGGGTGCCTTAAAATCATTGAATTATAAACTTTTAATCACATCCGTTGATAATGAATTGTTGAGGTTAAAAGTTGATCTAATGGTCCTAAAACACTCGGTATAATTTACACCAGATGCACTACAGAAGCCTTAAAAAAAAAATAATATCACTCTATAGAGATATATATAATGTATGATCCCTCTAAATATTTTAGTCAAATTTCGCTACTGTCAAAACAAATTTGTAATTTTCTTAAAATTAGTAATCATACTTCCTAATAAAACTATTTATATGTTTTATTTAGATATACCGTAATTAGAGGTGTGAGTTGAAGTCATAAACATGCAGCTCTTTTTAAAATTCTCAAGAGAGTACTGAATCATTCATTGGAATTCAATTTGACATGCTTCATATTAGTTAGACTAATTCTAATACAGATGATGTCCATTTCAATTTAGCTAGATTTATACCTATCAAATTTTTTATTTGTTTTTTCCTAAAAAAGAAAAAATAGTCCTAAAGAATTGAGAAATTTACACGGAATACTTGCTTTTAAAATATTTTTTCAATTTTACAGACAAAACTTCCGTATTTTTATTCCAAGTTTCTGTATTTTTATTTTTATTATTTTTTTTTCAAATATTAGATTTCATTGTTTTTAGCATATTTTTCATTTTATTAAAACATAAAATAGTCATTTTTCTCATTTTAAATATGGATTAAAAATTTTATTAACTTGCATGACCATTATTTGTCTTTATACATATATTTATTTATTTTTAATCATTATTTAATTAACTTAATTAGTAAAAAAATGTAAACTTGAATTTAATTAACTTAGTTTCCAAAGTAAATCTTAGACAAATATTAATTACAAAAAAAATATAAACTTATATTTAATTAACTTAATTAAAGTTATTTATTTTGGTAAATCTTGGATAGATCTTTAGTAATTTTTAGTTGAGAGATTGACTTGATATTGGATAAAACTTGCATAAATTTTATGTAAATTTTGGATAAATTTTATGTAAACCTTATGTAACTTGATAAATTCTTTATAAACATTCGGATAAATCTTGGGTATAACTTGAATAATCATTAAATAAATCATTAATAAACTTTTTGTAACTTCATTTTTTATTAATTTTATGGTAAACATCATGTAAACTTTTGATAAATTTTGGGTAAATTTTATGTAACTTGAACTTTCATTAATTTTGTGATAAATTTTAAGTAAATTTCAAGTAAATCTTAGGATAAATCTTGAGATAAATTTTGGATAAACATTTCGTAACTTTAATTTTTATTATTTTTTGATAAATGTTGGGTAAAACTCGGATAAATCTTAAATAATTTTTGGATAAATCTTGGTAAATTTTGAGTAAACATTGTGTAATTTCAACTTTTATTAATTTTCTAGTAAATATTTAATATAACTTGAGTAAATATTTGATAAAGTTTGTGTAACTTCAACTTTTATTAATTTTCTTGTAAACATTTGATATAACTTAAGTAAATATTGAGTAAATTTTTGATAAACCTTTTGTAAATTCAATTTTTATTAATTTTGTAGTAAACTTTAGATAAACTTTGAATAAATTTTAGGTAAATTTTGGGTAATTCTTTGGTAAACCTTGGTAAATATTAAGTAAATTTCGTGTAATTTCAACTTTCATTAATTTTCTGATAAATATTGGGTAAATCGTGGATATAACTTGAATAAATTTTAAATAAATTTTTTATAAAACAGTGAACTCTAGATAAATTGCAAATAAACTTTAATTTTTGGTATTTTTGAAAAAACCTGTGTAAGCAATATTTTTGAAAAAACTTGAGAGGCTGCATTTTGATAAATGTTTACCTAATTTTTTCCTCTTTTTTTTTTTGTAAAATTCCCTAAAGAATTTTGCATCCTTAAAACTATTAGCTACAAATTCCAACCACTCATTCATCTTACCTCGCATACCCACAGGTATTTTGTGGCAAACATTTTTATTACGATATTTAGCCAACCAAACAATGAGCAGATCAAACTCTGTTTTGGAAATTTCCCAATATATTAATAGATTAATATGCTTTCTATCAAAAAGGGGAAAAAAAAAGATTAATATGCTTAATTATGAGCTGATAATATCATACTTTACAGGAAGAAGGATAAGAGATGTCTTTTTTGCGATAGTAGACTGACGCCGCCTTTCTCTTCCATGTTGATCTCTTCGCTGGTCATTCCATGGGGCAATTGCCAATCAAAACTGTATAAAAGATTGGCAAGTACAATCTCTATTGTTAATGCTGCCATATGAATTCCAGGACAGATTCTTCTGCCAGCTCCGAACGGCAAGAACTCGAAATTTTGTCCTGTATAGTCAATTGAACTATCGGCAAATCTTTCAGGTAAAAAATTCAGGTTCCTTCCAGTATTTGGGATCGCGGCCGATTGCCCAGGCATTAACTTGGATCATTGTCTTAGGATAGATATTGTAACCATTGATTTTACAGTGAGACATGGTTTCTCTTGGTAATAAAAGAGGAGCAGGAGGATGCAATCTGAGAGTTTCTTTTATTACCATTTTCAGATATTCAAGCTAATCAATATCACCTTCAGTTACTCTTCCTTTTTTCCCAATGTGATTTCTAACTTCAGCTTGCAATTTCTTCATCACTCTTGGATTCCTGACCAGCTCTGTCACTGCCCGGTTCAGAGTAATTGCAGAAGTGTCTACTCCTGCTATAAATAAGTTCAGAAAAAAAAAATTATTTTTCCGAATCAATCAGAGGCCCTATTTCAGAATGATAATTATAACCTGAAATGGAAATTAAAGTAGCTACTATGAGTACTCCTTTAATGTTGTTCTTAGTGAAGTTAGTTGTTCCAAGTTGAGTTTGCTCCTTCTCTATTCCTAATAGGACATGAATTATATCATCCTGCTCCTTTTTCCTTCCAGGTTTCAGATGATCATCGATTACATATTCGAAAAAAGAATCTATTTCATGAAATACTCTTTCAGTTCTCGCGTGATGGCCTGTTATCCTGTCAATAATCCAACCTGCAAATGGGAAAAATTCACCAAAGGAAAAGCTTGCTGAAACAGTTTCAGAATCATGAACCACTCCATGAAATCTGTCTCTGTTGAATTTAGTCCCTCGATAATCGAATTCTAAAGCCATCCTAAATGTGATATTTGCAGTAAGAGTGAACAGCATATCAGTAAGATTAACAGGAATTTGAGAAGCTGCTGAATCTGAGATTAAATTGATGAGCAATTCAACTTCTTCCTCTCTAAGAAACCGAAAAGACTGCACCCTCTTCAGGTTAAAGAGCTCTAAAACAACGAGTTTCTTCATGTTTCTCCAGTAATCGCCATACGGTGTAAATCCCACATCTGAAAAATTGTAAGAAAGTCTGGCAGGTCCAGATAAAAGAGGTCTACTGCAACAGGCAAGATCATGAACTTTTAAGACCTCTCTTGCTGCCTCAGCAGAGGAGACTACGACTATTCGAGTCCGACCGAGTCGAAGGAGCATGAGAGGACCATGTTTCTTGGACAGCTGTCAATAAGATTGGTGAATCAATTCACCAAGTTGGTTCGAATTTCCTAAAATTGGGAGCTCAGGAGGGCTCGGTGGTAGCTGCTTATCTTCTTTTTTCCTAAATATAAGATGCAGAAACAAGAGTAGAAGAAGCCACATAGGCAGAGCATAAGGAGCCATCGGATCTTCTGCTAGTAGGATGTCTGCACTTAATTTGTTGAATTTGATTTTCTGTTCGAATTAGTTTTTTTTTTTTTTTGGTACAACTGTTCGAATTAGTTTCATACGTGAACGTCAAAAATAAAAATGCATGATTGTCAACTAAAAGTTGAGGTTGCGATCGCTGTACGAATGTCCCAAAAAGGAAAAATATCAGCAGAGACAGCGAAGTCTTATCACTATGGTTGCAGCTCTTAATAAAATTCTTCACCTTGTGGCATTCAATGAATGTCATGTGCATGATTATCCGCTAAAGTTATGGTTGCAATTCCTCTACGATAATGAATATAATTTATTTATAGGTAGATAGGTGCCAATCAGCAGAGACTTACTTTGCAGCTCCTAAAGTACCTTCACCTAGGTTTGAAGAGCTTTGAGCTAAAGAAATTAAGGAGCCAATCTCTTAATAAATCCAACAAAATTATTGATGGTTGCTACTGAAATTAATTGATGGGCACAAGTTGAAGAGGTTCCATTTTAGATACAGAGAGAGACTATGTTGATATCTTCAACTCGATTTGGTAGTTTCCCATCAAAAAAGTAAAATAAATTGGCAAGGACAATAAGCTCCAAATGACAGGTATTCAAAATCTTGAGAAACCTTTCGGGAAAGAATTCCTCAGGATCCTTCCAGTACTTAGGATCTCGTTCCGTTGGCCAAATGTTGACTTGAATCAGCGTTTTTGGATAAATTTCGTAACCATTGATTTTAAAATTGGAAATGGCTTCTCTTGGGAGTAGCAATGGAGCAGGACGGTGCAATCTCAGAGGTTTTCGGATAATTTAGCTCATCAATGTCATTTTCTGTCTATTTCTCTGTTTCTGATAATGTTTCCAACTTCTTCTTGTGCTTTCTTCATCACTTTTGGATTCCTAGCAAGCTCAGTCATAGCCCAGATCAAGGTAACTGCGCGCACCAGTATTCACTCCAACTCAAAAGATAGTGATGATCATCAGATTTCACTTCATAATGATAAAAAGCTAAAGATAGAACTAATGGCACCAAAACAAATTTAAAAAGACTTGATTGGGAAGTGATCTTTAACCCCACAAAATTCTACACTGATGCAGTATTGTTTTGTTTCATTTACCTAAAAGACTCCAGTTTTTCATTTAACTTCCATAAACATACAAGGATTGAATTCTGGATATTTTTCATGGATCCAAACAATGACCCAAAAGCCTGTACCATAGCCTAAGTAGATATTTTCTGCGATCTGTGCTGGTGAGGTAGGCTTCACACCCAAACCACATCAATTTTGTCTCCATCTTATCTTATTTCTTTGGCAGGTAAAATGAATTTTTTTTACCAAAATTCTATACCAAAATTTTATTTTGTATTAATTTAGTACCACGTCTTTGTAATTTTGTTTTAAAACAATATTCATTGTAGAATTAGTTTGATGTGAACACTGAAAATACACATATCGTATCACATTATATGTCACTTTAGATAAAAAAAAATACCACATTTTGGTCTATAGACATGAATTGGTAATATGTGATATTTTTATTTGAAGTGGTATGTAATGTAACATGATATATGCATCTCCAATGTCCATATTAAACGATTTCTACCATAAATATTATTTTGAAACAAAATTTCAAAGATGTGGTACTAATTTGATACAAAACAAAAGATTTGGTATCATTTTGATATAAATGCCAAAATTTTGGTAAAAAATATTTCATTTTACCCTTTCTTTGGCTAAAGATGCAAATTAGTCCCTAAATTATATCTTATGGAGCGAGTCACCCCTTAATTTGGACTTAGTACAAAGCCTTTAAATTTTAAATTCGGTGTAATTAGATCTCTTATATATTAGGCCTTTTAAAGTAGAACAATGAATCAACTCGGCCTGTTAAAGAGTGACTCACTTTATATGGTATAGTATATGGACTAATTTATATTGAATTTAAAGTTGAAAACTTATTTATTATGAGTCAAAATTAAAGAGGTGACTCGTTCGATAGAGTATAATTTAGACACCAATTTATGCCTTTGGCATATTTCTTTATGCTGTTTTTGTGCACTAATTTGCTCCTTTGGCATATTTCTTTATACTGTTTTGTGCATATAATTGTGTGCTGCTCGTAACAACAAAAAATTCCATTTTCTCGAGAATTATAAATTTTCAGTTTTCTCGTAAATTAAACCATGAAATGCTGCATTTCTGTCAAGATTTCCTAAGCTTGAAAATATAACATTTTTCCTCTAAACTTGTATAAATTGTACAAATGAGCCTAGAACCTCTAATTTTTAACCTCATGAGCCTTTATTTAATAGAGAAGTTAGCATGTATTATATGCACGGGAATGACACGTGAAGTCTGAAAAAATTGCACATATTTAGGGGTTTATCTAAATAAAAATTAAAAATTAAGGGGCTTAATGGAAAAACATAAAATTTTCCGAGGCTAAAATATGAATTTTAAAAATTCTTAATGTCACAGTTGATGTTGTTTGCTAAAAAATGCTAATTTTAATTTTCCATTCTTGACAGATTCTAAGAATTAGAGTGTTTAAGGCTTTAATTGCACAATTTTGATAAGATCAGAGGCCAAAGTTTGTTTTGCGAAACATTAAGACTACTTTATCAAACGAATTGTCGTCCACTGGAAGTGATTCGCTGTCGCCTTTCAACTTCACAGTACCGAAGAGACGCGAAAACGAGCTGTCGTTTAATTAGGCAAACAAGTCTGCCACCACGACAACTCGATAAGGTATCGGCATCAGTATATCCCCCAGGGAAAAAAGAATAAGTTATTCAAAAGAAATAGATAACTTAACCACCATTAAATCCCAGGTACATCTAACTAACTATGGTCAACCAAAACGAACGGTCTGGATCAACTCATCGAAAGGAAATCTGTAAGAACTAGGGTTAGGGCAATTATTCCTACTCAACTTTAATCGATCACAGATCAATCGATCGATCGATCGATCAATCGAGGTTTGGGTTCGTATCAATCATCTGATGGAGATGGATTATGTTACTCAGTTCCCGCACAATCACATGGATCGTCGTCCCAGAAAGAGGCCCAGATTTGCTTGGGATATTCCTCAAGCTCACACAAAGGTATCGTTGATCTTTCCTTTTCTTTCTTTTTTTTTTTTTTTTTAATTTTTTGGAAATAATTGAATCCGATTTTGAATAATTTTTTGGTTTTATCCTCTGTTTTCCTAGAAAATAATTTGAGAATAATTCTTTGTCATTGCTGATCTATTTTTTATAGATTTTGTTAAAATCTTTCGTATGTCGTCAGTTAGTTTTCGGGACAAAGTTTTCTCCTTTCGTGCTTAAAATTAAATTCTTGTAGCTGCAAAAAGGTTTTGCGCTTATTTTGCAGGGAATTTCATACGTCCATGGAGATTTTTGCAATTGTAAATAGAAAAAAAAAAAATGTTAGTTCAAGGTTTTTTTTTTATTAGAAAATCAAGTGAGATTTCTTTTGTGAAGCTTAATGTTTTTTTATTATCCCAATGCAGCTAGCTTGATGAAAAGTTATGATTGGTAGATAAATGACAAAATATATGGAGCCTTGGCCCCTTTGCCCAATTATCTGAATTCTTGCTTAAGATGATCTTTATTTGGTTTTAGGTCTACTCTGATTTTGTAGTTTAACTCTTAGGTTATTAGTAACACAGCAGGTATAGAAAGACGCTGCATGGAGCATATTGGAGAAAAATGATCCATATAGCTTATTCCAACTAGTGTATAATCCCGACTTAATGCAGTTGAGTTGAATCAAGTATAGATATCTGCTTATATAATATCACGGGCATAGAATCTGATTGGATTTGGATTTTGAGATATCAAATGTTTTTGCCTATAATTATTCCAATTTGATTATTTTGATATCACTTGAAAGTTATGAGGTTGTTATTTGATTTGGTAGTATACAAGGGAACATCCTGGAAGTGAATTATTGAGGAAGGGGTATTCTTTTTAATTTTTGTTTGTGTTGAAAAAAATGAATAAATGGCTGTGTGTAGGCTCAGTCAGGATTGTATTATGGACAAGAGATTGGAAATGGAACAAGCATTGGACCATCAAGGGTACTCCCAGACAATGCCAGTCTGTTTGTAAAAGGATTGGCTCAAAAAGGCTCTCCCCCATGGCGAGACGATGACAAAGATGGACATTACATGTTTGCTCTTGGGGAGAATTTAACCTCTCGCTGTAATTACACTTAATCACCATTTGATAGGCTTTTTTAAATTATGATGTCACTTGCTATGTTGCATGATTAGCTCCATGCACCAAATTGCCTGTTATCTCCAATTAATATTTTACTTTCCATTTTAATTACTTATCTCCATCTTTTCTTTGCAGTGATAGTTTATTTTAATTTCAAGTTTGAACTTTTTTTAAGACTATTTTTTGTAATTTTGGTGTTATATGTATGTTATATGAGGTAACGTGTTTTAAAGTGCCATGCTTCCTGTCTTGTTCTATGGATTGCACGAGTTTACCCATAAGATTATATACTGGCCAGCTTGTAGTTTATGTCCTTCCAAATAGCACATTTTTTCTAAATGTTTCCATCTTTTCACAGGCTCTGTATGCCAATATGTTTAAATTTTAAAGCTTTGAACCTGGGTTTTTAATGCGCTTTTTAGTTTTTATTTTTGGAGTTTCCCTCATGCTTCTTTCCTTTTTGTACTTGCAGACAAAATTCATAGGAAAATTGGTGAAGGTTAGTGTCCTTTCAAACAAGAAAAGAAAATAGATTGTTTCTTCTCCCTTGCTTCTTTCTGTCTGTGAATTAATTAATTTTTTATTATTCACTTATGGCTTTTTTTTTTTTTAAATCCTTTTCATTTTACAGGAACCTTTGGTCAGGTCTTGGAATGCTGGGATAGGGAGGCAAGAGAGATGGTTGCCATAAAAGTCGTGCGCAGCACGAAGAAGTACCGTGAAGCAGCAATGTTGGAAATTGATGTGCTCCACTTGCTTGGGAAGTATGACAGAAGTGGCAGCCGGTGAGTGTAACTGTAATATTCTCTATTTGCTGCCTTTGAGGTAAACTGTGTTGGTTGTTAAGTGGGTTTATTCCTTGCAGTTGTGTACAAATACGAAACTGGTTTGATTATCGTAACCATATCTGTATTGTAAGTGTATAATTTTTTTACAATGATGTCATTTCCCCATCTTCATAAATATTCGTGGGACTAAATTTTGGTGGTGGATTTAAATGGTTTAACAGGTATTTGAGATGCTTGGACCAAGCTTGTATGATTTTCTTCGCAAAAATAATTATCGTCCATTTCCGGTTGATCTTGTCCGTGAGCTTGGCAGACAACTCTTGGAATGTGTAGCATGTGTGTGGTCATTGCTTCTTCAATTAATCTTACTCCTAACTGCAAACTGTATTTTTATCAAGTTGCATGGACAACATTTTCTAGCTGCTCAGTGAATTCTTTGTTTTCTTACTGTGATTGTTTAATAAAAGTTCCTCCTTTTATTATTTCTTTGGAGGCATTCATTTGCTCAGTAAGCTGATGTCAATGCTATGGCTGGATTTATAAAATTTCTTATGTTGGTTCTTCCTTTTTCATTTGCAGTCATGCACGATTTGCGGCTTATCCACACAGACTTGAAGCCAGAGAACATACTTTTTGTATCTCCAGAATATGTAAAAATACCAGATTACAAGGTACATACTTTATTGTGCATGTTCCTACATTAATTTGTGTTTGTAATGGAAATCTACCTGTTTTTCAAATTTCTATTTGCCTCCAATCCATCCTTAGTTTTTTTATGAAGTTCCATGCCTCATGTAAAACATTTATGACTTAATTTCATCAGTATTCTGCTGTTGCAGGTTCCATCAATCTCACCCACCGAAGGGACCTATTACAGGAGGTTGCCAAAGTCAAGTGCTATTAAGGTTATTGATTTTGGCAGTACAGCTTATGGGCATAATGAGCACAACTATATTGTCTCAACCCGGCACTACCGTGCACCTGAAGTTATTCTAGGTCTGCCATGTATTAGTCCCTTACACGGATCTTTCCCAATTCCCATCATTATTTTTGTTGAAATTAATTTGTAAGCTTGTTTCATTCATCAGGGCTAGGGTGGAGTTATCCATGTGATATATGGAGTGTGGGTTGTATTTTAGTAGAACTTTGCTCGGTAGGTTCACTTAATTTTGGAATTCAAAAGGTATTTTCTAGTACTCAAAACAAGCAAATAAATAGAACTTTCATATATAATTTTCTGCAGGGAGAAGCATTGTTTCAGACTCATGAGAACTTAGAGCACTTGGCAATGATGGAGAGGGTTCTGGGCCCGTTGCCTCAGCACATGTTAAGAAGATCCGAGTATGTTATTTTCTCAGACTTCCTGTTTTTATTTAGCCCTTAAATTTTTTCAAGAAACATTACAGCAAGATTTACTCTCCCTTCCTCCCTTTTGTGTGGTGGGGATTGTGGTTGATTCAGTCGACATGCAGAAAAGTATGTTAGAAGGGGTAGGTTGGACTGGCCAGATGGTGCAACTTCCCGGGAAAGCATCAAAGCAGTCATGAAGCTACCTCGTCTTCAGGTGCTTTCGTGCTACTTTTATTACTCCGAAGCTATAATGCTTCTTTACTTCTGAAATTATTGAAATATGATAAACCCAGTTCTATCCTTGTATGCTTAATTTTGTGCTTATATATGTTTCTTCTGGCAGAATATTGTAATGCAGCATGTTGATCACTCTGCTGGGGATATCATTGACCTGTTGCAAGGTCTCCTTAGGTATGATCCATCCAATAGAATAACAGCTCATGAAGCTCTAAGGCATCCCTTCTTCACAAGGGATCATTACAGGAGATTTTAAAAAGATGAGTTTTTTTTTATGTTTTCTTGTTGTGGGATGGTTCATTTGGTCATTTGGTAATGACTAATGAGTTGAACTGGCTGGTTTGGGTTCCCGGTTTCTTTTCCATTGTTGTATTCTTATTAATGTGTTTCTTATCGTGGTGAGGGAGCGAAGAGGGCTGGCCAGGATTTTGAGGCATCTTTGTAATTTTCTGTATTGAGCATTTGTAAATAACCTGTTGTGAGGAGAATTCTCTTTCAATTTTTTTTTTTATGTTCTCACTGTTGTTCTCTCTCTGTTGCTTCTCCAAACGAAGTTTTTGCCTCATAGCATCAAGCAACCATTACGGGAGAGAACTGTTTCCACTGAACCCATTTTACAGGATGGGGTTGAAAGGAGGGATTTGATCATTGTAAAAGTGAAACTGCGCAATTGCTGTTTGAATTGCGAAGAAAGACGATTCATTTTCGTATCTGGTGGAATCTGCTTTGCTAAATGACAACTTGCTGACAATTTTACACATTAAATACATTGAGGGGAATGGAATTAAAGAGGGATGAACACAGCTTAAAGCTGAGTTCAGGCAAGTCCTTGACAACAACATTAAGAGCAGATTAAAAAAGGAAATTAAAAACTAGAAAGACAAGGGCAAAGAATGACTACTGGGAGCAAAGTAATCTTCAGTGATGATTTCCTTTCTCTAAGTTGTGTGTTAAAATAAGCTCAGCTCCAGTTACATGGTACGGTACTTAGCATTGGTATAGAATCTTGCTTCTATTGCAAGAAGTTTAGGACATGGATTCCATGACTATGAACTTTACTTTTTTTCTCCTATGGCGGACTGCTCAATGCTCATACACTTTCTTTTGCGTTTTTCGTAATTTCGAAAAAAAATGAAGATTATCAAATTCCACTAGCAGAGAATAATGGCTAAATTGCACACAAAATGCTCTAAAGTGATTTCGTAGTTTTAGTTTTCAATTAGTACTCGCACTTGAGAGAAGTATGACATGGTTGGAAAAACGCCAATGCCACAAATTTTGCCTAGCTAGGCCAAGTATGCTCGATTTTCTCCATAGCTTTTCAGGGCGGGGAAGGATGTTGTGATGAGCTCCACGTATCAAGCTACCCTCAAAAGCAATGTATTCTGTATTCCACGTAAAACTTTACTGCATTGGCATCCATTTGTAAAAATTAGAAGCAGTTTGGTGTCCATTACATTGATATGGCACAACATGATGCTCTGTATGTATATCCGATATTAGGTATCCTCAGCTCCATTTCCTTTAATTAGCTTATGAAGTGAGCATGTTACCAAAGATTCAGCATCAATCATCTCAAAAGATCTGCATTCACCCATATTTCTGTTTATATAATATGAATAAACAATAGCAAGCAGTAGCAGTAGCAAAGATTGAAAATTAATAGCCTGAGTATCAACGTTGACACACTTGGGATTAAGATGTCATACCTCCGTATCAGAATTTCAAAGCATGAATTTGCCTTCTCGGACTTCCATTCGTAGAAAATTGGGTAGTGTGGATGGATACCCACACTTTGGCACTTCAATCTACCAGCAAGAAATAGTATTCCATTCAATCATCAAGAACTTACCAATGAACTTTGACTCTAACCTCCAAGGCTGAATGGTTGTGAGCTGAAACCCAAACTGGAGCCCTTATAAACAACAGAAATGTAAATAAATTAATAAATTAATCGAAAACTTATTAAAACATGATGATTAATGATTTTCCCAACTAACTCCCAATCAAAAGCATAAAACAAGCATGTATTGCTAGTCAAGGTACCTAACCAAGGAGCACTGATGAACGAATAGAAAACTTAGTAGGCCATAATGATTCCTTAGGATCACTTATATTAATATTAAGGGGAGATACCTTACAAGGTTGTGGAATGCTTTTAAATTATCTAGCCCAAAAGCACCAAGTCACAAAATGCACTGCAAATGAAATGCACATTTCAGAGCATTCTAATGCTATGATGTTACTCTGCTTATGTTTCTTTTCGTAATACTTGTTTTAACTCCTGCATTTAGTTAGTGGAAATTTGTGCTTTAAAACAATCATTCATTACTAAGATAAGTTCACGAAAGCAGATGGCTCAAATCTGCACTCATTATTGCAATTCACCAGCAAGGCAAAGAATGCATTTGGAAAAATACAGGCCTGTCTTGGGCTCTATAATAGATCTCAGAAATGGAAAAAACAAAACAAAATGCCATCAACTTTCAACCTGAAAATACAAAAATTTCATTATTTTAAAAGATGTGGCAAAATTATGTGCCAGACATCATGATGTTCTGTACATAGCAAATTCTTGATCTACATCCACATGCTATTAAACCATTTGATGACTGTAAACAAGGTATATCGAGAAAAAGTAGCATATGAATGACCTAATTAAGAGCATGGACACCATTGTCTACTTCAGTCATTGGCATACTAAACAGATGACCTAATGACTTCTATAACAATGGATATTAGGCACCACCAAAAGTTTCATTGCCACCAGATCCGCATGTGGTAATTGCATTCTTAAGAGGATAATTGCATGCAGAAGACAACAAAACCTTGTGTCAATAGCATATGAAGATAATGCCCCCATCACTAAATATTTAAAATAAATTTCTAGCTACTATGAAGTATTTTTCCATTGCCAGATCAATAACTTTGCAGAAGACAGGCACTTAAATCCAATAAGGAGCATTTCATGATCAGAAGTTCCTATTGCAACAATAACAACAGAAAATAAAGGAAAAAGGAAAGCTAATCTAGTACTGTCCCCAAAAGTACCATACCAGATTAACTCAGCTACTCTGTCATGTTAGCATCACTGGAACTCGGAGAGGATGAGATTATGAGATACAAATCATTTATTATGTTGATGCCGTTTCGCTTGTACTGGCACTGATGAGTATCTCAGAAGCAGCTCTGTCAAGAGTAAAGCCCTTTTCCATCATTTCACCCCAGACCCTACAAGCAGCAGATAGCTTCTTTTCCCCTATAAGCCCTCCAATGATCAATTTGTATGTTACTTCATCAGGATATAATCCTCTACTTTGCATTTCTTCATACAAATGCATTGCTTCATCTACTTTAAAGGATTTGCAAAACCCATTTAGAAGGGCATTATATGAAATCACATCAGGGGGAATTCCCTGTTCTACCATATCACAGAAAATCGAGTGAGCCATTTCTACTTTCCCACTCTTGCACTGGTGACTAATGATAGTTGTATAAAATACACGATCAGGCGAAAGACCCATTTCTGCCATCTGATCAATAAGCCTTTTTGCTATATCAGAACTGCCTTTTTCAAGAAATGCTTTTATAAGAATAGTGAATGTCACAACATCCGGCAAAATCCCTTTCTGCCCCATTTCCTCAAACATCTTATAAGCTCTTCTAATTTCATTTCCCTTGCAAAATGCTTCAATGATAGTATTGTATGAGACAACACCATATAACCCTTTCATCCCCATCTTGCTTATCATAAACAAATAAGCTCTATCTGGGAGGTTTGCTTTACAAAGTCCCTTAAGCAGCTGGTTATAACTGTACATATCAGGTTCTATCCCACTTTCTTCCATCTTCTTCAACAACTTTTCTGCCTTTTCCAGCATTAGCTTATCACAACAATAATTTAACAACACATTGTATGTAACCAAATCTGGCTCAGACCCATTCCTTCTCATAAAAGATTTAATTGCCTGCGCCTTATCTATCCTATCAGCTTTACAGAATCCACTAATCAATGCATTGTAAATCAGTGTGCTCAACTTAACTCCACCACTCTTCATCACCTCAATTATAAGGTCATAAGCCAGTTCTACCTTTCCTGCATCACACAACCCAACAACAAGTGCCCCACAGGCCTTATTATCCGGTCTCAATCCCTTATTTATCATGGCATGCCAAAACTGAATTGCAGAATCAAATTTCTTTATTTTACAAAATCCGTCAATGATAATAGTATACGTTACAACATCAGGTTCCCTCCCTCTCTCGACCATTCTCTCAAACACGTCCAATGCTAATTCTATCCTACCCTCATGAAATAAAAGATTCATATAAATATTAAAAGCCCAAATATCAGGCACATAATTAAGTCTATCCATGTCATGTAGCAATTCATCAATGAGCGTAAAGTTCTTCACTTCGCACAAACCCGAAATGAAGCGAGAGTAAGTAAAGGGAGATAGCGAGAACCCAAGAGGACCCATTTTCGAGTAGTAGTGGTGAGCTAAATCGATTCGAGAATGGTGTATCAAAACTCCAATGAACCTGTTATAGTCGATGCTAAAAACGCGACAGTTTGATTGAGTCATTTCGTCGAACACTTTGATTGCATTATCGATCAGACCGGCCTTGACGCAGCTAGCCATGCGAGCACGGTATATGAGGCGGTGAGCGCCCAGCGACTGATACATGTCAGGGCGATATGCATAGCAATGGCCGGAATGGTAACCTCATGGGGGCAATCAATAGAGGTCAATGCACACCACCATCAATAAAAGAAGAAAATAATTTGAACCCAAGTTGGTAATCAGATGATATAGAAAAGAGAAGCGGAACTAAGTGTGGAGAAAAACGCAAGGAGAGGACGAGGGCCACCTGGCTTCGGCGGTGCAGAAAGAATAGGGAAGACAGGCTCGCTTCGGCAAATTATATTATGCATATGCAATATGCCGACAATTAAACATATATGAAAAATTAAACGACTTCATCAAAATAAATAATAAATTTATACTTATAAAATAATATATATATATATACATTTATTAAATAATAAAACTAAATCTAGTAAATAAATAATTAAACACATAATAAAAGATAAATGAAAAAAATTAATAAAATATATAATAAATATATAATTATAAAATAATATTTCTATATTATTAAATAATGAATGTGAATTCGGTAAGTATGTAATCAAATATACAAGAAAAGATGAAATTAATTTATAAAAAGAAATAATGAATCTACAATTATAAAATAATGTATCTATAGCTATTAAATAATAAATTTACAATTATTAAAATAATGTAAATACAGTCATTAAATAATAAATTTATAAGAAAGTTAACAATTTTTTATTTCTACATCTTTAGAGTAATATGAACTCAGATCTACAGTATAACTTGTATCGATAAATTATATTACACACCTAAATGCATAATATTATATATTCCTAATAAACTTATATTATTTAATTTATAAAATTATTATTAAATAATAAATCTGAATTTGGTACGTAAAAAAATGAATTTATGGAAAAGTTAACTATTTTTAATTTTCCCACGCATAACTGGATATTGGGAGCACATTGCACTGTACATTTTAGGTGCACAGTATATCAACTCGAGGCTTAAAGCTGAGACCGAAACTAAGGGCAACAGCGGAGGGAAGCGTAAATAGGCGGCCCAAATTCTGGGGTTTAAACTCAGTATTTAGCTATACTTGGGCCAGTTTGCTCTTTGGGCCTTCTGTGTTTTGAATCTGGGCTTGCATGCCTCTATTGGTCCTCTGTTTTTTTTTTACTTACTTTTTTTTGAAACCTGGTCCTCTGCTCTGTTAATAAATTTGTTATATTTTAGTATTTTATATACAAAAATGTAATAAAGTAATAATTAAGTTTACAGCATGTGCATGAGAGGCTTAACTCCTTATAAATAGTTTCAAGCTCGAGATCTTAATAAAACCAAAATAATAATAATTAATAAAGTTTTTCCATGTCCATTTTTGCGCTTCATATCTTAATTTATGAATCAAAGTAATAATTAATTAATATATAAAAATAGTTTTGGAAATAACTTTATACTTATAGAATCAGTGCTAATTTTTTTTTAAAATTTTATGAATATAATTTATACAAAAAAAATTATTTTTTTTAGAAATATATAATAAATGATAAAAAAGAATGATATATAAATTAATTATTTTAATTGAAGATGATTGAGAGGGAAAAGATAATAAATAAATGATAATTTAATTAAAGGCCCACAATGTGATGGACAATAGAAGTTAAAAATCCATTTTGTCTCGTGTTCATGAAAATATTATTTTAAGGGAAAAAAAGGTTTAGAAAATTGAATGCTGTTGTGCTTTGTACGTCTTCGCCAACCTTTTCTGACCCCTTTTTTTTTTTTTTTTTTTAACCTTTTCCGACCTTTCCTATCTCTCAATAAGTTTTCCATTCAAATAAAACGATACTCCCTCCGTCTTTTTATCCTTCTAAAAGTATGGGTCATTTCTTTTTTTTTTCTTAAATGTATTTAATTACAAATTTACTCTTATTATATCACCATTTATATCAATATTTTGAAAACTAATCAAATTGTGAATGTTGAAGAGTGATTGTCTGCAATTATAATCCATGTGATCAAATGAACTTACTTGCACAAAGTAAGATTGGGTTAAATATGGGTGAAGCTCACCGTTATTAATTATTTCCAACATGTATACTATAGATGCATGTTAGTTATAGGCTTAATTTAACAAAATCACGAATTTCTCGAGCATTTGAACTCAATTTGTAGGGAAACTTTCCACTCTATTATTTATGGAAATATTGGGCTTAGCATTTGCTTCACAAAGGAGCTTGATTTTTTACTTCAAAAATGGACACCTTCCGTATATATATGTAATTTTCCGCATACAATGAGATAATCCAACACCAAACTTTGCATAAAAAGTATTATAACGGTTGGAATTTGCCTTGTTCATAGAGTTGAATTTCAATTTCAAATAAATATATATTTATTTATGTCAAAATTACAAAAAAAAAAAAATCTATAAAATTTGCAAGATATCACTGCTATATTTAATTCTAAAAAAATCTATTTAAATTATAAACTTTCATTTTTTTAAAACAAATATAGTTTCGGGCAGTACGAAACCAATATCAGAATCTAACTAACGCTTACATGTATTGACCGAATGAATTAAATCATAGACGGATCTAGAATTTATATTCAATGGGGGCAAACTTAATTTGATAAATAATAAAGGAAAAAAATTCAAAAAATCTACTTATAGTTTTATATTTTTGCAATTTCAAGTACGATATATTTTTTTGGACAAAAAAAAAGTATTGTATTTGTATCATTGGTAAATTTTAGTTTTTTAACCACAATAATATTCAAAGATGCTTTTGTTGGTGCTAATATTTAATAAAATAAGCATTAGCTCAGCATACTAAAAATTATACAAACGTTATATATTAGGTCAAGTCAGCATTTTCTAATATTATTATATATGGCCAAAAAATATAAATTTTTAACAGTTCAAACCATAAAATCCTCTTTTGCCTGAAAAAATATCGTGCTTAAAATTGTAAAAGCATAAAAACACATATAAATTTTCAAAATTTTTTCCAATAATAAATTAAAAATTTTATAAAATAACTTATGTATAAAAAATACAAATGATTTTGTAATTAATTACATTGATAAGCAATACAAGACTTTCAAACATGAAAAAAAATTATCTCATATAAATTCCATAGTCAAAAAATGACTTTAAAGAATTATTCTATATAATATTAAAGTAAAAGTTCTTATAAAAAAAATTAAGTTTTAGTACTCTAAGAATAAATATGCAATTATATAAATATGAAATATTATTTACAAATATATTATATTAAAATTAAAACTATCAAATGATATTAATAAATTAATTATCAGAGTAAAAAAGTTATAAATTTGACACCACTGGAAAAAAAAAGAAAAAAATTAAAAATAAAAAAATGATAAAAATAAAACATTAAATAAAATAGAAAAGTATAAAAAGTAATTTATCTTTTTATATTTGTTAATAACATACTGCATATGTATAAAATTAAATTTAACTTTTATAAGTGGTGACAAAATATTATATGCATACAAAAAGTTTATAAGGATAAAAAAGAATATTAAAAAAGATTTTTAAGGCTGT